>CAJUWN010001290.1:0-102542 GCA_910589765.1 Avena atlantica | reverse complement strand
CCAAAATAGTGGGTAACAGCTCATTAAAACGACCATCAAACGCAAAAACGACGAGTTTTCTGGTCATAACCTCTCAAACTTGTAAATCGCCCTGGAACCCCAAAATCGTGGGCAATAGCTCATGTAGGAGGCCTTAAAACACAAAAAACGACGAGTTTTTGGTAATATCTCTCAGACATGTAAATGTGTCCTGGAACCCCTAAACACGGGCAATAGGTCATGAAAATGGCCATGAAACTCAAAAACAACGACTTTTTGGTCTATACCTCTCAAACATGTAAATTGCCCTGGATCCCCAAACCTATGGGCAATTACTCATGAAAACCCATAAGATGCTAAAAGGAAGAATTTTTAGTCATAAATTTGAAACATGTAAATCGCGCTGGAACCCCAAAACAGTGGGTAACAGCTCATTAAACTGACCATCAAACGCAAAAATGACGAGTTTCTCGTCATACCGCTCAAACTTTTAAATCGCGCTGGAACCCCAAAAATATGGGCAATAGCTCATTAAAACGGCCATAAAACTCAAAAGGATGAATTTTTGGTCATAACTCTAAAACATGTAAATCGACCTGGAACCCCAAAACTGTGGGCATTAGCTCATTAAAACGGCCATACAATGCAAAAAAGAAAAGTTTTTTGTCATAACTATGAAACATGTAAATCACCCTGGAACCCAATACTCTGGGCAATAGCTCATGAAAATGGCCATGAAATGCAAAAACGACGAGTTTTTGGTCATAAATCTAAAACATGTAAATCGCCCTGAAACCCCAAAACTATGGGCAATAGCTCACAAAAACGGCCAAAAAAAGCAAAGGGGTCGACTTCCTTGTCTATACCTCTCAAACATGTAAATTTCCCTAGAACCCCAACACTGTGGGCAATAGCTCATAAAAATGGCCATTAAACACTAAAACGACGACTTTTTGGTCTATACCTCTCAAACATGTAAATTGCCCTCGATCCCCAAAACTACGGGCAATTACTCATGAAAACCCTTAAGACGCTAAAAGGAAGAATTTTTACTCATAAATTTGTAACATGTAAATCGCCCTGGAACCCCAAAATAGTGGGTAACAGCTGTAACAGCCTTAGCATCGACCCTATGCAAGTTTCAGCGATTCACGCAAACCCACATAGAAACGATTCAAAGGTGCCCAGCAGGCACTTTCGTGCGCGTGGAAAACGAAGTAATATCATTACACATTAGTCCACGATGGAACCCAAAGAATATATATACAACAGCGACTCAATGAGTCAAGAATACAAATATACAGTACAAAGATCCAAAACACCTTGAAAACGATATAGTGTCCGAGTACGGACAAGATGCAAATGGGGCCCTGAAGAATAACCAATGGCATCCATAACCCTGCCCAGCCAAGACGGAAGGGTAACCCTGCTAACGACGTCGATCTCAAAACCTTCTAAAACAAAAGGGGTGCCGATAAAGGGCAAAGGAAAAAGAGAGCGGTCAGTACTGAGGCCAGTACACGGCGAGATTAGAATTCGGCGGTCCTCGCCTACATAGGTATGGTGGACTGAAGCGGCTGCGCAGCATGCACTAAACAACCAATAGAGACTCGATACAATTGTCGGCTATCAGAGAGAGATAAGAAAGACCTATTCGAAACCATCCTGATACTACCACCAAACATACCCATCCTGGTATTTTCCCCTCTAGACCAAAGGAGGAAGTCAACCGAGGAACTCACACAGTTGGCAGTTTTATTCATTCCGTTAAAGTTGCGGCAATTACTAGTCAGATGTAGATAGCATGAGTCATCCTGATATAATAAGCAGTGGGCAGTTTTAGTTAACCATTCTGTTGTAGTTGTAGTAATTACTAGTCAGATACATATAGCATGAGGCATCCCAAAACCCAGCAATTGTTGGTACTTTTTTTAGCCATTCCATTGTAGTTGCACTACTTACTAGTCAGATACAATGGTAACAGGGACCACCCAACCACAATTGTTGGAACTTTTATTTAGCCATTCCATTATAGTAAAGCTGATTACTAGTCATTACATAGTCAAATTTATAGCACTACTTTAATTATAGTTGTCTATGATCGAGATACTGTGCTCGAAGTCGTCCATAACCGCGACACGGCTTTCAGAAAGTTTTAAACCCTGCAGGGGGGCACAAATAGCAAACACAGCACGATCAACCTCGAGAAAAACCCATAAAAACCTAACGAGGCAATCACGACAGAGCAATTGCAAGATTCATATTAAATTTCAGGGGGCACCCACACTAAGCCCCGCGACGAAGTTGGCCGGCTCCGAGACGGACCCAGAGGTTTGTGACAATGGCTATAAAAGACTAGGAACCCGAAAGTGTGACTGGGCTTGTCGATACCGCAAAAGCATTCCACGTTCGTCCACGCGCAATCATAAATAAAGTAGTAAAGCATGGCATAAATACATGATAGTAATAAAGCCCCAAACTACTTTGTGGCCCCAAGAAATAAATATGACTCAAGCTCTGGCTAGGGGGATTCATGGTCCCACATGCGGATAGTGCGAATATTCAAAGAACAGGTATCAAGTACTCGGGGTCCTACGGGACACAAGTGGACGGTTAAAAACCAAATAACATCTATTGCCCACCCGTGCCTCTGCATTATTTACCTACTTCAATTTTAGTTATTAACGATAATTAAAGCCATGATCATCTCCAACATAAAGCAAAGGCAATTGTCCAACAATTGTGGTACTTGACGACATGCAACAGCACTTGGAGCAGCGACTACGACACGCAACAGTCCAACTATCTACCAAAAAAAGGTAATAGGATGTGTCCAAGGCAATATAAGGCTGCAAGGGATACCACGGGTACGAAAACTAGAGCATTGCAACATAGATAGAAATAGATCAACAGGAGGAAATAAAGACTAGAAAACATTACTGAAGGTTCATCAGAAGATCGGTTCGACTCTCGCATCAACTCATCGGCCTAATCCGTGAAGAAGCAAAGCACTAGAAGAAACACCGGATGCACTATTTAATACTACGTAAGAGATCGGCATGATGCATGTATGATGTATGGCATGGCGAGGATGCGATGCATTTAGGCAATATTAAGCGAAACCGAAGTCCCGACAATTAATTAATATGTTCATGTTGTTTAAATACCCCGCATTTTAAATTTTGTATTAACAAGGCAAAACATACCACCGGTTCGCCATACAAATTTAAATGGAGCCAATGTTAGACTAGATTTGTCTGCATATGGCCTCCATATTTAATTATGAGGTGAATCGGCATAATGCCCCCAAACCCCACCATATGTATGCAAACATGACAATTTATATGGAACAAGATGTATCATTTATAAAATAGGGGCTCCGAAGATATCACACATGGGTTCGACGATCTTGGGCTCCGGGGGTTCGGGGATCGGTCTCGACGAAATCGGTCTCCGGATCCGCATGCGTGAAGATCTTAGCGTCCCGGATTAGTCTTCGGTTCCCGGGAACGTTCTTCGGTCGACAACAACGATCTTGGACCAGTGCCGAGAGTTTCCAGCAGCATCACGTACATTCTCTGAAATCATTGTCATCGAGTCGGTCTTATTGATGAGGGGATCTCGACGCCTTATAAGCGTTACCCGTGGATAGTCGTCCTTGGCATCGAAGATGTTTTGGCGTCAGTATTGCATTCCACGGTGCACCAGGGTGGCGTCGCGATTACAGGAGCACCTCCACTTAACTCAACACGAGATCTGCAAACAGAAGCTACTGTCGGTACATCCATGAGACAAACAACGCGGCCTCTACAGAAAAGGAGGTTCCTTGGAAACGTACGCGACAAGGGCGGGGAGTCGTACAGGTACAACCCGGGGCAGAGACGAGTGGAGGCTGGTGGCGAGCATGGGCAGAGAAGGCTCGATGATGGTGCTCAAGGCCGAAGCGGAGGGTAGACCCAAGCGGCCGGCGGTGGCCTGCAGTCGCACAACGCATGGGAGGAGGGAGGCAGTGAGGGGTGCCTGCACGGGAAGGCGAGAGCCGTGACGATGGGGTCAACAGGGAGCAGGAGCGGGCATGGCGGCTGTTGGGGGATGGAACCGAGCAACGCCCGCAGAGGGTGTTGGAGCGAGGGTGTTGTGCGGCCGGTCGCTGGAAGAAGGAGGCGAGGGTCAACGGCAGCCAGGGAGAGAGCGCCATGGGGAAGGCGATCTTGGGGATGGATGCGACAGCGGCCGATGCAACGACACGGGGAAGAGGCCGGTGGCGGGCGAGCTCGAGGAGCAGGAACGGCCCCGGCGGTGCTCGACGGGAGCGAGTGCGGCCAGGCGGGGTTGCAGAAGGGACGACGGAGGCACGGTCACGCGGCCACGCACGGGAAAGAAGAGGCACAGCGGCCAGCGTGGGACGCGAACGAGAGGAGAGGCGGAACCAGGGGAACCTGGCGGCGGTGGTTGCGGGCTCGAGAGAAGCTCGCGAGGAGAGAGAGATGTGCGACGAATCTTGCGGGGGCGGTGGCGGCGGGGATCTGAGGCGAGAGGAAGGTGCGAGAAAAGGGCGAGGCGGGATGAGGAAGCGGGGCCGACGCGGAGTCGAGAATCGCGTGAGGGGAGCGAGGGGTGAGGAGGTGGGGCCGCGCTCGCGTGGGGTGGGCGTGTTAGTCAGGTATGGCCGGGCAGTGTGGTGTGTGCATGCGCACTGCAGCGCAGGGGTATGTGCAACGCTGAGTGCGGCGGCAGATGGATGGAGTAGATAGGTTTGGGGCTAGGGTTTCTAGGGACTAGTAGGTTTAAGGGTTGGTCCAACCGGTGGGCCTTTGGGCCTGGCCGGTTTAGGTCTAGGTTTCCGGTTATTATTTTAATAAAATATTGTATTTGTTTTGTTTTACATATTTTTAGCAAATAGTTTTTAGGCAAATAGTTTAGTAGGAAAATATAAGATTTTGTTTTGAAACAAGAGGAGAAGTATTGTAATAAACAAAAATAGCTTTAGTTAAAACATTTTGAGAGACATAATAAATGCATGATGCAATGATGGTGCACGAAATAGATGACAACATGCAATATTATAATTAGGGTTTATCTGGGGTGCTACAATTCGACACCACTAACAATGGATCTCGCCCTCGAGATCCGCCTCATGATCTGGGAAAGAAGGCCGACGATATGAATCTTCTCGCTTCATGTAGATCTTGACGACACCACTAACAAAGATTCCTCATCCACCTTGAAATCAGCGACACCACCAACAAGGGGTGTTTCTCATGTCCGTCGAGAGAGCACTCCGGATAAATAAAAGACGAAGGTAGAGGCATCAATAGATAAGCCACCTCTAACTTCTATGGAAGGAGTGAAATTGCATCGATTCACCATTCAATGAACAACAGCGAATGATAAGAGTAGTTGGATGGTGATCAGTCCATCGCGCACCCAAAGCATTACTCTGCACATGAATGTGGAAATTATGCAACCAACTCTCGGAATTCAGACTGAAGATCTCGACAAGCGAGGTTCGGAAACAAAGGAGGGATGGAGATTCTCATCAGATCTGATGTAGATGACTTCGTCGTATCAGAAAACATCGGAGGATAGGAAGAAAAAATTTAGTGAATTTTCGGTCCACTGAAAGGTAAAACAGATGAAAGATTCATCAGATAGCGTGAAGATCGGATGTCGAAGCACCGTTACAAGAGGAGGAAGTGAAACCCTAAAGGTACGATGGAAACCCAACCACGAGAATTCCTGAACTCGAAGAAAAGATAAGAGAACAGATTCAAAACATGCAGAGGTAAGAAGAGAATAGCAGAGGGGGAAGGAGTAAAAGCAGATCTATTCAGATCTATCGAACCGATTTTTAAAATAGTTTGGACACTCTACAACGTTCGTTAGCTAGGTTATCCTACAGGCTGGACCAGTGGGGTATCGTAACTGCTGAGCTCTGATACCACTCTATAACACCCTCAGCATCGGCCCTATGCAAGTTTTAGCGATTCCCGCAAACCCGCATAGAAACGATTCAAAGGTGCCCACCAGGCACTTTCGTGCGGGTGGAAAACGAAGTAATATCATTACACATTAGTCCACGATGGAACCCATAGAATATATATACAACAGCGACTCAATGAGTCAAGAATACATATATACAGTACAAAGATCCAAAACACCTTGAAAACGATACATCGTCCGAGTACGGACAAGATGCAAATGGGGCTAAGAGCCCTGAAGAATAACCAATGGCGTCCATAACCCTGCCCAGGCCAAGCCGGAAGGGTAACCCTGCTAACGACGTCGATCTCAAAAACCTTCTAAAACAAAAGGGTGCCGACAAAGGCAAAGGAAAAAGAGAGCGGTCAGTACTGAGGCCATTACACGGCGAGACTAGAATTCGGCGGTCCTCGCCTACATAGGTATGGTGGACTGAAGCGGCAGCGCACCATGCACTAAACAACCTATAGAGACTCGATACAACTGTCGGCTATCAGAGAGAGATAAGAAAGACCTATTCGAAACCATCCTGATACTACCACCAAACATACCCATCCTGGTATTTTCCCCCTCGAGACCAAACGAGGAAGTCAACCGAGGAACTCACACAGTTGGCAGTTTTATTCAATCCGTTATAGTTGCGGTAATTACTAGTCAGATATAGATAGCATGAGTCATCCTGATATAATAAGCAGTGGGCAGTTTTAGTTAACCATTCCGTTGTAGTTGTAGTAATTACTAGTCAGATACATATAGCATGAGGCATCCCAAAACCCAGCAATTGTTGGTACTTTTATTTAGCCATTCCATTGTAGTTGCAATACTTACTAGTCAGATACAATGGTAACAGGTGACCACCCAAACCAGCAATTGTTGGCACTTTTATTTATCCATTCCATTATAGTAAAGCTGATTACCAGTCATTACAAAGTCAAATTTATAGCACTACTTTAGTTATAGTTGTCTATGATCGAGATACTGTGCTCCAAGTCGTCCATAACCGTGGACACGACTTTCAGAAAGTTTTACCCTGCAGGGGGCACAAATAGCAACACACGCACGATCAACCTCGAGAAAAACCAATAAAAACCTAACGAGGCATCACGACAGAGCAATTGCAAGATTCATACAAATTTTAGGGGGCCACCCCACTAAGCTACCCGAGACGAAGTTGGCCGGCTCCGAGACGGACCCAGAGGTTTGTGATAATGGCTGTAAACGACTGGGAACCCGAAAGTGTGACTGATCTTGTCGATACCGCGAAAACATTCCACGTTGGTTCCAAAACAGTACAGGCGCTCCACGCGCAATCATAAATAAAGCAGTAAAGCATGGCATAAATACATGATAGTAATAAAGCCCCAAACTACTTTGTGGCCCCAAGAAATAAATATGACTCAAGCTCTGGCTAGGGGGATTCATGGTCCCACATGCGGATAGTGCGAGTATTCAAAGAACAGGTATCAAGTACTCGGGGTCCTACGGGACACAAGTGGACGGTTAAAAACGAAATAACATCTATTGCCCACCCGTGCCTCTGCATTATTTACCTACTTCAATTTTAGTTATTAAACGATAATTAAAGCCATGATCATCTCCAACATAAAGCAGAAGGCAATTGTCCAACAATTGTGGTACTTGACGACACGCAACAGCACTTGAGCAAGCAACTACGACACGCAAGTCCAACTATCTACCAAAAAAAAGGTAATAGGATGTGTCCAAGGCAATATAAGGCTGCAAGGGATACCACGGGTACGAAAACTAGAGCATCGCAACATAGATAGCAATAGATCAACAGGAGGAAATAAAGACTAGAAAACATTGCTGAAGGTTCATCAGAAGATCGGTTCAACTGTCGCATCAACTCATCGGCCTAATTCGTGAAGAAGCAAAGTACTAGAAGAAACACCGGATGCACTATTTAATACTACGGTAGAAGATCGGCATGATGCATGTATGATGTATGGCATGGCGAGGATGCGATGCATTTAGGAAATATTAAGTGGAACCGAAGTCCCGACAATTAATTATTATGTTCATGTTGTTTAAATACCCCGCATTTTAAATGTTGTATTAACAAGGCAAAACATACCACCGGTTCGCCATACAAATTTAAATGGAGCCAATGTTAGACTAGATTTGTCTGCATATGGCCTCCATATTTAATTATGAGGTGAATCGGCATAATGCCCCCAAACCCCACCATATGTATGCAAACATGACAATTTATATGCAACAAGATGTATCATTTATAAAATAAGGGCTCCGAAGATATCACACATGGGTTCGACGATCTTGGGCTCCGGGGGTTCAGGGATCGGTCTCGACAAAATCAGTCTCCGGATCCGCATCCGTGAAGAAGATCTTAGCGTCCCGGATTAGTCTTCGGTTCCCGGGAACGTTCTTCGGTCGACAACAACGATCTTGGACCGGTGCCGAGAGTTTCCAGCAACATCACGTACATTCTCTGAAATCATTGTCATCGAGTCGGTCTTGTCGATGAGGGGATCTCGACACCTTATAAGCGTTACCCGTGGATAGTCGTCCTTGGCATCAAATTGCGGGATGAGGAAGGGGGGCCGACGCGGGGTCGAGAATTGTGTGAGGGGAGCGGGGGGTGAGGAGGTGGGGCCGCGCTCGCGTGGGGTGGGCGTGTCAGTCAGGGAGGGCCGGGCAGTGTGGTGTGTGCATGCGCACTGCAGCGCAGGGGTATGTGCAACGCTGAGTGCGGCGGCGGCAGATGGATGGAGTAGATAGGTTTGGGGCTAGGGTTTCTAGGGACTAGTAGGTTTAGGTTTTGGTCCAACCGGTTGGGCCTTTGGGCCTGGCCGGTTTAGGTCTAGGTTTCCGGTTAGTATTTTAATAAAATATTGTATTTGTTTTGTTTTACATATTTTTAGAAAATAGTTTTTAGGCAAATAGTTTAGTAGAAAAATATAAGATTTTGTTTTGAAACAAGAGGAGAAGTATTGCCATAAACAAAAATAGCTTTAGTTAAAACATTTTGATAGACATAATAAATGCATGATGCAATGATGGTGCACCAAATAGATGACAACATGCAATATTATAATTAGGGTTTATCTGGGGTGCTACAACAGCTCATTAAAATGACCATCAAACGCAAAAACGACGAGTTTCTGGTTATACCTCTCAAACTTGTAAATCGCTCTGGAACCCCAAAACCGTGGGCAATAGCTCATGGAGGCGGCGTTAAAACACAAAAAACGATGAGTTTTTGGTAATATCTCTCAAACATGTAAATCGTCCTGGAACCCCTAAACAGTGGGAAATAGGTCATGAAAATGGCCACAAAACTCAAAAACAACGACTTTTTGGTCTATACCTCTCAAACATTTAAATCGTCCTGGAACCCCAAAACTAAGGGCAATAACTCATGAAAATGCCCATAAGATGCTAAAAATAAGAAAACTTTGTCATAAATTTGAAACATGTAAATCACCCTGGAACCCCAAAACAGTGGGTAACAGCTCATTAAAACGACCATCAAACGCAAAAACAACGAGTTTCTCGTCATAAGGCTCAAACTTGTAAATCGCCCTGGAACCCCAAAAATGTGGGCAATAGCTCATTAAAACGTCCATAAAACTCAAAAGGACGATTTTTTGGTCATAACGCTAAAACATGTAAATCGACCTGGAACCCCAAAACTGTGGGCATTAGCTCGTTAAAACGGCCATACAACGCAAAAACACAAGTTTTTTTTGTCATAACTATTAAACATGTAAATCACCCTGGAACCCAATACTATGGACAATAGCTCATGAAAATGGCCATGAAATGCAAAAAATACGAGTTTTTGGTCATAACTCTAAAACATGTAAATCGCCGTGGAACCCCAAAACTGTGGGCAATAGCTCATAAAAACGACCATAAAAAGAAAAAATGACGACTTCTTGGTCTATACCTCTCAAACATGTAAATTTCCCAAGAACCCCAACACTATGGGCAATAGCTCATAAAAATGGCCATAAAACACAAAAACGATGACTTTTTGGTCTATACCTCTCAAACATATAAATTGCACTGGATCCCCAAAACTATGGGAAATTACTCATGAAAACCCATAAGACGCTAAAAGGAAGAATTTTTAGTCATAAATTTGAAACATGTAAATCGCCCTGGAACCCCAAAATAGTAGGTAACAGCTCATTAAAACGACCATCAAACGCAAAAACGATGAGTTTCTGGTTATACCTCTCAAACTTGTAAATCGCTCTGGAACCCCAAAACCGTGGGCAATAGCTCATGGAGGCGTGTAACACCCTCAGAATCGAACCTATGCAAGTTTGAGCAAAATTCGCCAAACCCGCATAGAAACGATTCAAAGGTGCCCACCACGCTTCCGCTGCGGGTGGAAAACGAAGTAATAACATTACACAACAGTCCTCGATGGGACCCACAGAACAGATATATATATAACAGCGACTCAAGGAGTCAAGAATACGAATATAATATACAAAGATCCAAATCACCTTGAAAACGATATAGCGTCCAGCTACGGACAAGATGCAAATGGGGCTAAGAGCCCTGAAGAATAACCAATGGCGTCCATAACCCTGCCCAGGCCAAGCCGGAAGGGTAACCCTGCTAACGACGTCGATCCCAAAACCTGCTTAAACAAGAGGGGTGCCGACAGAGGGCAAAGGAAAAAGAGGAGCGTCAGTACTGAGGCCAGTACACGGCGAGACTAGAATTCAGCGGTCCTCGCCTACATAGGTATGGTGGACTGAAGCGGCAGCGGCAGCAGGCACTAAACAACCTATAGAGAATCGATACAACTGGCGGTTATCAGAGAGGGGTGAGAATGACCTATCCGGATTCAACCTGAAGCTAACACCAAACAAACCCATCCTGGTGTTTCCCCCTCGAGACCAAACGAGGAAGTCAACCGAGGAACTCACACCGTTGGCAGTTTTAATTATTCAGTTATCGTTGCAGTGATTACTAGTCAGATGTAGATAATCATCCCGATAAAGTAAGCAGTGGGCACTTTTAGTTGACCATTCCGTTATAGTGGCAGCACTTACTAGTCAGGTACGTTTAACATGAGATAACCCATACCCAGCAGTTGTTGGTACTTTTAATCAGTCATTCCGTTGTAGTTGCAATACTTACTAGTCAGGTACAATGGTCGCAAGCGACACTCCAAACAAGCAATTGTGGGCAGTATAATTAGCCATTCCATTATAGTGAAGCTGATTACTAGTCATTATAAGTCAAATTTATAGCAGTAAACTTTACTTATGCTTGTCTATGATCGAGATACTGTGCTCCAAGTCATCCATATCCGCGGACACGGCTTTCAGAAAGTTTTACCCGGCCGGGGTGCACCAATAGCAACACACGCTCGATCAACCTCGGAAAAACCAAATCAAAACCCAACGAGGCTTTCACGACTGAACAATCATAGGATTCAGAAATATTTCAGGGGGCCACCCCATTGAGTAGATCCCGCAACGAAGTAAGCTAGCTCCGAGACGGACTCAAGGTCTGCGACAATGGCTGTAAACGACTGGGAACCCCAAACGGGGCTTGTCGATACCGCGAAAACATTCCGCTTACCTAAACAGTACAGTGTGCAGTACCTCGCACAATCGTAAATAAAGCAGTAAAGCATGGCATAAGTACAGGATAGTAATAAAGCCCCAAACTACTTTGTGGCCCCAAGAAATAAGACTGAATCAAGCTCTGGCTCAGGGGGGTCCCATATACCTCCCGGATGTGGATAGCGCGATAAATCAAGGAACAGGTATCAAGTACTCGGGGTCTTACGGGACACAAGTGGGCGTTCGGAAACCAAATATTTTCTATCACCCACCGATGCCTCTGCTTATTTCAATTTTAGTTGTTAAACAGAAATTAAACTGACGATAAGTAAAACTAGGATCATCTCCAACAACAACATGCGGCAATACATCAACAACTGTGACATATGACGACACGCAATAGCACTTGAGCAAGCGACTACGACGCGCAAGTCCAACTATCTACCAAACAATAGGTAATAGGATGTGTCCGAGGCAATATAGGGCTGCAAGGGATATCACGGGTACGAGAAACTAGAGCATCGCAACACAGATAGCAAATAGATCAACAGGAGGGAAGTAAATACTACAAAAGTAAGATAGGTAGAAAGGGGGAGATGCTCGCCTGAAAACATTGTCGAAGGTTCAACCGAAGATCGGGGCGAAGCTCACATCAACTCAACGGCCTTATCCGCGAAGAAGCAAATCACTAGAAGGAACACCGGATGCAATATTTAATACTAAGGCAGAAGATCGGCATGATGCATGTATGATGCATGGCATGGCAAAGATGCGATGCGATTAGGTCATATTAAGCGGAACCGGGGTCCCGACAATTAATTAGGTGGTTCGAGCTATTTAGAAACCCCCGCAATTTAAATGTTATTTTAACATGGCAAGATAGTACCGGGTTCGCTACACAAGTTTAAATGAGGCCAATATGAGACTGGATTTGCCCGCATATGGGCCCCATATTTAATTATTAGATGGATCGGCATAAGGCCCCCAAACCACACAATATGCATGCGAGTATGACAATTCAATATGCAACAAGTTGTTGTTATGTTATAAAATAGGGTTCTCGGATAAGGGTCACACATTAGGGTTCTCGACGATCTTGGGGTTCCGGGGTTCGGGGTCGGTCTCAGGGTCCAGGGTTCGACGGGCTCAGCGGGATCGTTCTCGGATTCCGGGATTTAGGGTCTTCGGAACGGGGAGGTAGATCTTGGCGTATCCGGGAGGAAGTACTTGTCGTTCCGGTGGCGATCTTGTCGTCTCAAAGATCTTGTCGGGTCCGCGCCATCGAGTCGGTCTCGACATCCGGGGCGAAGTGCTTGTCGTTCCGTGTAGGCGACCTTGGCATCCGGTCCTCGGGCATCGGTGCGGAAAAGCGTTCTTGTCGTACCGGGGTCTCGGCGTTCTTGGTCCCGATGGGAGATCTTGGCGTTCCGTGAAGGCGATATTGTCGGCTCCTCCTCGAGGCCTTGGGGTTCGCACTTCGGGGGTCGGTGACGAGCTTGTGCGGTACCAGGTTCCTCATAGCCCTCCTTCGGTTCCTTGATGTCGATGGAGATCTTGGACCTTGACGTCATGGCGACGGTGCACTGGGGTCTTGGCCACAAGGGAAGTAGAACTCGGCGATGGACTGAGCACGACATTGTGAGATGCATCGGATAAAACGACATCCGGACGAGTGCTGGCCGACGGAAGCTCTTCTCCACACGCGATATCCAACGGAAGGCTCTTGCGGCTGTTACGGCGAGTCCAACTCGAGCCAAGGCAGGACAAGCCCAGGGCAACGCGGGCTGCGTCTCGCGGGGCAGCAGCCTCGGGCTAGGGCACGGAGGCGCGAGGCGGCTCGGATGGCGGCGGGAGGAGACAGGGGCCTGGCCCACGGCGCGCGGCGAACACCCAGGTCGAGGAGGCGGGGTCGGGCTCCACGGGGCGGCGAGGCCAAGGCCACGGGCGACAGGGACGGCCGGAGCTCGCACGCAGGGAGGCGCCGGCGACCGGAGAAGGCGAGGCCGACGCGGGGCGGCGCCGGGAGCGACCGGGGGAAGAGCTTGGGGAGGGCTCGCGAGGGCATCGGCCAGAGGGAGGTCGCGGCCGGGGTCGACGACGAGGAGGACCGCGGCGCGTCGGGTCGAGGACGGGGAGGGCTCGTGCCGGGGCGAGCGCGGGCGCGGGCCCCGGGGAGGTCGGCCGGAGAGGGCCGCGGGCGGCGGCGGTCGCGCGGGGCGGGCGGCGGCTAACGCGAGCGGTGGCGGTTGACGGTTGGGGACGACGCCGGAGGGAGCGGACGGCTCGGGGAGGAGGCTAGCTCGAGGGGGTCGCGGAAGAGGAGGCGGTCGGCGAGCCTGGCGGGGCGGAGGCAAGCGCGGCGAAGGCGGCTCGCCGGCGGGAAACAGAGAGGCGAGGAGGAGAGGGTCGGCCCGCGGGGAGGCGCACGGGGAGCCGATGCGGGGTAGGCGGAGCGGAGGTGAGGTGGGCGGATGCGGGAGAGGTGGCGAGCGCGGAGGCGAGGCACGGCGGCGGACGGGGTCGGGGAAGGCGCGGCCGGGCGCGGAGAGGGGTCGCCGGCGGCGGGGCGAGCGAGGGGGCGGAACCGGCGAGCAAGCGAGGAGGGCGGTGGTGTGAGCGGGGCAGACGGGGAGAGAGGAGAGAGGAGAGGGATGTGGGGAGGTGGGACCGGGTCGGTGGGGTGTGCGGGCCCGCGGGAGGGGCTGGCGCGGCGGTGTGAACGCGGCCAGGCGGGAAAAACGGCCGGGGGTGGGGTTGCGTGCGTGGGTGTGCGTGAGTGGGGTGTGACCGGCTGTGGGGTGTGTTGGTTGGGCAGGTGTGGGAGTGGGTGAGGTGGCGATGTTCGATTGGTTGGGGAAAGAGGAGAGATGAGGTGGCGATCAGAGATTGGAGGGGGTGAGGTGGAAAGGGGGGCTGGGTAGATAGGTTGGTAAGAAAAGACTTAGGGATGGACCGATTTAAAAATCAGGGGTGGTCGTTCGGGACTATTCGGCCCGTTCGACTGCCCCACTAAAATAAATAATTAATTTTGTTTAATTCAAACAGGCCTTTTGCAAACAGATATCAGACAAAACAAAATACTACGGAGACCCAGGTTTTGCGTTTGAATAAAGACGGGCCGTTTAGAAAACAAAACGGGTTTTCCACAATTAGTGTTATGCAAGCAAATGCAAGATGATGACGATGCTCAAATGCAATGTGGCATGATGACATGAGCATGCGGTCATGATGATGCAATGCACAAAAACAACGCGATTTTCTAGTAGTGGTTTTGCGGGATGCCACAATTCGACACCACTAACAATGGATCTCGCCCTCGAGATCCGCCTCATGGTACCGGAAGGAAGGTCGGCGTTCTCCGTCTTCTCGCTTCGTGTAGATCCTCGCGACACCACTAACAAGAGGTCGTTGTCCGTGATCGTCGAGAGAACTCTCCGGTAACAAAAAGATCGAAGGCAGAGGTATCAACAAATAAAGCCACCTCTAACTTCGTTGGGAAGAGGGAACCGCTGCATCCTCATCAACTTCAATGTACAAAAGCGAATAGAAAGGGTAGTCGGCATGGGGGCCAATCCATCACGCACCCAAACTATTACTCCGCACAATCAGTGGAAAAGAGTGCAACCATTCTCGGAATTAGACTGAAGATCTCGATAAGCGAGGTTCGGAAACAAAGGAGTGATGGACATTCTCATCAGATCTGATGTAGAAGACTTCGTCGCGTCAGAAACACCGGAAAGCACAAACAAAGAACAAAGGAAGGTACCACAGACGAAGGATTCTTCAGGCAGTTTGAACACCGGACGGTAGAACACCGTTATCAAAAGAAGGAAGCGAAACCCTGAAGGTACGACGGAAACCCAACCACGAGAATTCCTGGACTCGAAGAGAAAGAAGAGAGCGGATTCAAAACACGTAGAGGTGAGAGGAGAATAGCAGAGGGGTAAGGAGTAAAATCAGACCTAGCCAGAACTATCCAACCGATTTTGCAAAAATAGTTTTGACACTCTACTTCGGCCGTTAGCTAGGTTATCCTACAGGCTGGACTTGTGGGGTATCGCAACTGCTGAGCTCTGATACCACTCTGTAACACCCTCAGAATCGAACCTATGCAAGTTTGAGCAAAATTCGCCAAACCCGCATAGAAACGATTCAAAGGTGCCCACCACGCTTCCGCTGCGGGTGGAAAACGAAGTAATAACATTACACAACAGTCCTCGATGGGACCCACAGAACAGATATATATAACAGCGACTCAAGGAGTCAAGAATACGAATATAATATACAAAGATCCAAATCACCTTGAAAACGATATAGCGTCCAGCTACGGACAAGATTCAAATGGGGCTAAGAGCCCTGAAGAATAACCAATGGCGTCCATAACCCTGCCCAGGCCAAGCCGGAAGGGTAACCCTGCTAACGACGTCGATCCCAAAACCTGCTTAAACAAAAGGGGTGCCGACAGAGGGCAAAGGAAAAAGAGGAGCGTCAGTACTGAGGCCAGTACACGGCGAGACTAGAATTCGGCGGTCCTCGCCTACATAGGTATGGTGGACTGAAGCGGCAGCGGCAGCAGGCACTAAACAACCTATAGAGACTCGATACAACTGGCGGTTATCAGAGAGGGGTGAGAATGACCTATCCGGATTCAACCTGAAGCTAACACCAAACAAACCCATCCTGGTGTTTCCCCCTCGAGACCAAACGAGGAAGTCAACCGAGGAACTCACACCGTTGGCAGTTTTAATTATTCAGTTATCGTTGCAGTGATTACTAGTCAGATGTAGATAATCATCCTGATAAAGTAAGCAGTGGGCACTTTTAGTTGACCACTCCGTAATAGTGGCAGCACTTACTAGTCAGGTACGTTTAACATGAGATAACCCATACACCCAGCAGTTGTTGGTACTTTTAATCAGCCATTCCGTTGTAGTTGCAATACTTACTAGTCAGGTACAATGGTCGCAAGCGACACTCCAAACAAGCAATTGTGGGCAGTATTATTAGCCATTCCATTATAGTGAAGCTGATTACTAGTCATTATAAGTCAAATTTATAGCAGTAAACTTTAGTTATGCTTGTCTATGATCGAGATACTGTGCTCCAAGTCGTCCATATCCGCAGACACGGCTTTCAGAAAGTTTTACCCGGCCGGGGTGCACCAATAGAAACACACGCTCGATCAACCTCGGAAAAACCAAATCAAAAACCAACGAGGCTTTCACGACAGAACTATCACAGGATTCAGAAATATTTCAGGGGGCCACCCCATTGAGTAGATCCCGCAACGAAGTAAGCTAGCTCCGAGACGGACTCAAGGTCTGCGACAATGGCTGTAAACGACTGGGAACCCCAAACGGGGCTTGTCGATACCGCGAAAACATTCCGCTTACCTAAACAGTACAGTGTGCAGTACCTCGCACAATCGTAAATAAAGCAGTAAAGCATGGCATAAGTACAGGATAGTAATAAAGCCCCAAACTACTTTGTGGCCCCAAGAAATAAGACTGAATCAAGCTCTGGCTCAGGGGGGTCCCATATACCTCCCGGATGTGGATAGCGCGATAAATCAAGGAACATGTATCAAGTACTCGGGGTCTTACGGGACACAAGTGGGCGTTCGGAAACCAAATATTTTCTATCACCCACCGATGCCTCTGCTTATTTCAATTTTAGTTGTTAAACAGAAATTAAAGTGACGATAAGTAAAACTAGGATCATCTCCAACAACAACATGCGGCAATACATCAACAACTGTGACATATGACGACACGCAACAGCACTTGAGCAAGCGACTACGACGCGCAAGTCCAACTATCTACCAAACAATAGGTAATAGGATGTGTCCGAGGCAATATAGGGCTGCAAGGGATATCACGGGTACGGGAAACTAGAGCATCGCAACACAGATAGCAAATAGATCAACAGGAGGGAAGTAAATACTACAAAAGTAAGATAGGTAGAAAGGGGGAGATGCTCGCCTGAAAACATTGTCGAAGGTTCAACCGAAGATCGGGGCGAAGCTCACATCAACTCAACGGCCTTATCCGCGAAGAAGCAAATAACTAGAAGGAACACCGGATGCAATATTTAATACTAAGGAAGAAGATCGGCATGATGCATGTATGATGCATGGCATGGCAAAGATGCGATGCGATTAGGTCATATTAAGCGGAACCGGGGTCCCGACAATTAATTAGGTGGTTCGAGCTATTTAGAAACCCCCGCAATTTAAATGTTATTTTAACATGGCAAGATAGTACCGGGTTCGCTACACAAGTTTAAATGAGGCCAATATGAGACTGGATTTGCCCGCATATGGGCCCCATATTTAATTATTAGGTGGATCGGCATAAGGCCCCCAAACCACACAATATGCATGCGAGTATGACAATTCAATATGCAACAAGTTGTTGTTATGTTATAAAATAGGGTTCTCGGATAAGGGTCACACATTAGGGTTCTCGACGATCTTGGGGTTCCGGGGTTCGGGGTCGGTCTCAGGGTCCAGGGTTCGACGGGCTCAGCGGGATCGTTCTCGGATTCCGGGATTTAGGGTCTTCGGAACGGGGAGGTAGATCTTGGCGTATCCGGGAGGAAGTACTTGTCGTTCCGGTGGCGATCTTGTCGTCTCGAAGATCTTGTCGGGTCCGCGCCACCGAGTCGGTCTCGACATACGGGGCGAAGTGCTTGTCGTTCCGTGTAGGCGACCTTGGCGTCCGGTCCTCGGGCATCGGTGCGGAAAAGCGTTCTTGTCGTACCGGGGTCTCGGCGTTCTTGGTCCCGATGGGAGATCTTGGCGTTCCATGAAGGCGATATTGTCGGCTCCTCCTCGAGGCCTTGGGGTTCGCACTTCGGGGGTCGGTGACGAGCTTGTGCGGTACCAGGTTCCTCATAGCCCTCCTTCGGTTCCTTGATGTCGATGGAGATCTTGGACCTTGACGTCATGGCGACGGTGCACTGGGGTCTTGGCCACAAGGGAAGTAGAACTCGGCGATGGACTGAGCACGACATCGTGAGACGCATCGGATAAAACGACATCCGGACGAGTGCTGGCCGACGGAAGCTCTTCTCCACACGCGATATCCAACGGAAGGCTCTTGCGGCTGTTACGGCGAGTCCAACTCGAGCCAAGGCAGGACAAGCCCAGGGCAACGCGGGCTGCGTCTCGCGGGGCAGCAGCCTCGGGCTAGGGCTTGGAGGCGCGAGGCGGCTCGGATGGCGGCGGGAGGAGACAGGGGCCTGGCCCACGGCGCGCGGCGAACGCCCAGGTCGAGGAGGCGGGGTCGGGCTCCACGGGGCGGCGAGGCCAAGGCCACGGGCGACGGGGACGGCCGGAGCTCGCACGCAGGGAGGCGCCGGCGACCGGAGAAGGAGAGGCCGACGCGGGGCGGTGCCGGGAGCGACCGGGGGAAGAGCTTGGGGGGGCTCGCGAGGGCATCGGCCAGAGGGAGGTCGCGGCCGGGGTCGACGACGAGGAGGACCGCGGCGCGTCGGGTCGAGGACGGGGAGGGCTCGTGCCGGGGCGAGCGCGGGCGCGGGCCCCGGGGAGGTCGGCCGGAGAGGGCCGCGGGCGGCGGCGGTCGCGCGGGGCGGGCGGCGGCTAACGCGAGCGGTGGCGGTTGACGGTTGGGGACGACGCCGGAGGGAGCGGACGGCTCGGGGAGGAGGCTAGCTCGAGGAGGTCGCGGAAGAGGAGGCGGTCGGCGAGCCTGGCGGGGCGGAGGCAAGCGCGGCGAAGGCGGCTCGCCGGCGGGAAACAGAGAGGCGAGGAGGAGAGGGTCGGCCCGCGGGGAGGCGCACGGGGAGCCGATGCGGGGTAGGCGGAGCGGAGGTGAGGTGGGCGGATGCGGGAGAGGTGGCGAGCGCGGAGGCGGGGCACGGCGGCGGACGGGGTCGGGGAAGGCGCGGCCGGGCGCGGAGAGGGGTCACCGACGGCGGGGCGAGCGAGGGGGCGGAACCGGCGAGCAAGCGAGGAGGGCGGTGGCGTGAGCGGGGCGGACGGGGAGAGAGGAGAGAGGAGAGGGAGGTGGGGAGGTGGGACCGGGTCGGTGGGGTGTGCGGGCCCGCGGGAGGGGCTGGCGCGGCGGTGTGAACGCGGCCAGGCGGGAAAAACGGCCGGGGGTGGGGTTGCGTGCGTGGGTGTGCGTGAGTGGGGTGTGACCGGCTGTGGGGTGTGTTGGTTGGGCAGGTGTGGGAGTGGGTGAGGTGGCGATGTTCGATTGGTTGGGGAAAGAGGAGAGATGAGGTGGCGATCAGAGATTGGAGGGGGTGAGGTGGAAAGGGGGGCTGGGTAGATAGGTTGGTAAGAAAAGACTTAGGGATGGACCGATTTAAAAATCAGGGGTGGTCGTTCGGGACTATTCGGCCCGTTCGACTGCCCCACTAAAATAAATAATTAATTTTGTTTAATTCAAACAGGCCTTTTGCAAACAGATATCAGACAAAACAAAATACTACGGAGACCCAGTTTTTGCGTTTGAATAAAGACGGGCCGTTTAGAAAACAAAACGGGTTTTCCACAATTAGTGTTATGCAAGCAAATGCAAGATGATGACGATGCTCAAATGCAATGTGGCATGATGACATGAGCATGCGGTCATGATGATGCAATGCACAAAAACAACGCGATTTTCTAGTAGTGGTTTTGCGGGATGCCACAAGGCGGCCTTAAAACACAAAAAACGACGAGTTTTTGGTAATATCTCTCAAACGTGTAAATCGTCCTGGAACCCCTAAACAGTGGGCAATAGGTCATGAAAATGGCCATAAAACTCAAAAACAACGACTTTTTGGTTTATACCTCTCAAACATTTAAATCGCCCTAGAACTCCAAAACTAAGGGCAATAACTCATGAAAATGCCCATAAGATGCTAAAAAGAAGAAAACTATGTCATAAATTTGAAACATGTAAATCGCGCTGGAACCCCAAAACAGTGGGTAACAGCTCATTAAAACGACCATCAAACGCAAAAACGACGAGTTTCTCGTCATACCTCTCAAACTTGTAAATCGCCCTGGAACCCCAAAACTGTGGGCAATAGCTCATTAAAATGGCCATAAAACTCAAAAGGACGAATTTTTGGTCATAACTCTAAAACATGTAAATCGACCTGGAACCCCAAAACTGTGGGCATTAGCTCATTAAAACGGCCATACAATGCAAAAAGAAAAGTTTTTTTTGTCATAACTCTGAAACATGTAAATAACCCTAGAACCCAATACTATGGGCAATAGCTCATGAAAATGGCCATGAAATGCAAAAACGACGAGTTTTTGGTCATAACTCTAAAACATGCAAATCGCCGTGGAACCCCAAAACTATGGGCAATAGCTCATAAAAACGGCCATAAAAAGCAAAAACGACGACTTCTTGGTCTATACCTCTCAAACATGTAAATTGCCCTAGAACCCCAAAACTGTGGGCAATAGCTTATAAAAATTGCCATAAAACAGAAAAACGACGACTTTTTGGTCTATACCTCTACAAGATGTAAATTTCCCTTGATCCCCAAAACTATGGGCAATAACTCATAAAAACCCATAAGACGCTAAAAAGAAGAATTTTTAGTCATATATTTGAAACATGTAAATCGCCCTGGAACCCCAAAATATTGGGTAAAAGCTCATTAAAACGACCATCAAACGCAAAAATGACGAGTTTTTGACTAGGAAACTAGCTATAGATAGACAGACCTTCTGTGGCGCATGGTTCTGACCATGCGCCACAAAAGATGTCCAGTGGCGCATTCCATCAAATGCGCCACAGAAGTTGAAAAACTTCTGTGGCGCATAAAGGAAAAATGCGCCATAGAAGTTAGAACTTCTGTGGCGCATATGTCCACATGCGACACAGAAGTTCCAACTTCTGTGGCGCATATGGACATATGCGCCACAGAAATGTTGGGTGGACCCTACCACATAATTCATTGACTGTACTCTGACTAACATTCTGTGGCGCATAAGACTATGCATATAGAGGCATGCGCCACAGAAGTTTCTGTAGGAAAAACAGATTCTACCCCTCCCCCCCCCCGGATCGCCTTTTTAGCCTTGTAAAAAATAATAGAAAATGGAAAACACTTCGAAAAATAAAATACTTTCACATAGTGATAGGTAATAAGGTCTAGTTTGTAGGAAAATTAACAAACATGCATTTCGACTTTTTATACAAAAAAAGTTTATGCCACAGAAAAACAAGCGTAACTTTTGCATACGATGTCGAAAAAATACGTATAATATACCAAAATGACGAGAACGAGATTTCACATCCGCTCGCAACCGCCTACGGTCGTTTAGCGATTATTTAGATTTTCAAAATTCAAAAAGAGTAAAAAGTTATGGCAAAAAGATCGTTTTTTCCTGCAAAAAATAAAAAATGAGGACAAACTTCTGTGGCGCATTTCTTCCATATGCGCCACAGAAGATTTGAGAGGGATTCGAATTTTGAATCCCTCCCCCCTTCTCCCTCTCTTATACTCTTCCACTCCTCCATCCTTCTTCTCCTCCACTTCTCCTCCACTTCTCCTCACCTTCTCCTCCTTCTCCTCCTCCTCCTCCTTCTCCTCCACCCCGGTGAGCTTCCCCTCCTCCTCCTCCACCCCGGTGAGCTTCTCCTCCTCCTCCTTCTCCACCTTCTCCTCCACCCCGGTGAGCTTCTCCTCCTCCTCCTCCACCACCACCCCGGTGAGCTCCTCCCTCCTCCACCCCGGTGAGCTCCTCCTCCTTCTCCCACCTCCCTCCTCCTCTACCAGGCGATCTCCTCCTCCGGCGACCTTATCCTCCTCCGGTGACCTTCTCCTCGTCCTCCTCCTCCTCTTCCTCCTCCTCCTCCGGCGGCCTCCTCCTCCTCCGGTGTCCTCCTCCTCTCCTCCACCTGTGACCTCCTTCTCTCCTACATCGGCGACCCCCACCTCCGGTGAGCACCACCTCCGGCCAGATCTGGCCGGCGTTTTTTTTGAAATTTGAAAAAAACTTCTGTGGCGCATATTGTCCAAATGCGCCACAGAAGTTTGAGATCTGGTTCGGGACTTCTGTGGCGCATTTTGGCCATATGCGCCAGAGAAGTTTTTCAGACTTCTGTGGCGCATTTCAATATGCGCCACAGAACTGAACTTTAGTGGCGAGATAATAGTGGCGTATCCCATATGCGCCACAGAAGTCCCAAAATGGTGCGCCACTGATGGGCCTATTCCTAGTGGGTAACATCTCATTAAAACAACCATCAAACGCAAAAACGATGAGTTTCTGGTCATACCTCTCAAACTTGTAAATCGCTCTGGAACCCCAAAACCGTGGGCAATAGCTCATGGAGACGGCCTTAAAACACAAAAAACGACGAGTTTTTGGTAATATCTCTCAAACATGTAAATCGTCCTGGAACCCCTAAACAGTGGGCAATAGGTCATGAAAATGGCCATAAAACTTAAAAACAACGACTTTTTGGTCTATACCTCTCAAACATGTAAATCGCCCTGGAACCCCAAAACTAAGGGCAGTAACTCATGCAAATGCCCATAAGATGCTAAAAAGAAGAAAACTTTGTCATAAATTTGAAACATGTAAATCACCCTGAACCCCAAAATAATGGGTAACAGCTCATTAAAACGACCATTAAATGCAAAAACGACGAGTTTCTCGTCATACCGCTCAAACTTGTAAATCGCCCTGGAACCCCAAAAATGTGGGCAATAGCTCATTAAAACGGCCATAAAACTCAAAAGGACGAATTTTTGGTCATAACTCTAAACCATGTAAATCGACTTGGAACCCCAAAACTGTGGGCATTAGCTCATTAAAACGGCCATACAACGCAAAAAGACAAGTTTTTTTTGTCATAACTCTGAAACATGTAAATCACCCTGGAACCCAATACTATGGGCAATAGCTCATGAAAATGGCCATCAAATGCAAAAACGACGAGTTTTTGGTCATAACTCTAAAACATGTAAATCGCCGTGGAACCCCAAAACTGTGGGCAATAGCTCATAAAAACGACCATAAAAAGAAAAAATGACGACTTCTTGGTGTATACCTCTCAAACATGTAAATTGCCCTAGAACCCCAACACTGTGGACAATAGCTCATAAAAATGGCCATAAAACACAAAAACGACGACTTTTTGGTCTATACCTCTCAAACATATAAATTGCCCTGGATCCCCAAAACTATGGGAAATTACTCATGAAAACCCATAAGACGCTAAAAGGAAGAATTTTTAGTCATAAATTTGAAACATGTAAATTGCCCTGGAACCCCAAAACAGTGGGTAACAACTCATTAAAACGACCATCAAACGCAAAAACGATGAGTTTCTCGTTATACCGCTCAAACTTGTAAATCGCCCTGGATCCCCAAAATTGTGGGCAATAGCTAATGGAGGTGGCCTTAAAACCCAAAAAACGACAAGTGTTTGGTAATATCTCTCAAACATGTAAATCGTCCTGGAACCCCTAAACAGTGGGCAGTCATGAAAATGGCCATAAAACTCAAAAACAACGACTTTTTGGTCTATACCTCTGAAACATGTAAATTTCCCTGGAACCCCAAAACTATGGGCAATAACTCATGAAAATGCCCATAAGATGCTAAAAAGAAGAATTTTTTGTCATAAATTTGAAACATGTAAATCGCCCTGGAACCCCAAAACAGTGGGTTACAACTCATTATAACGACCATCAAACGCAAAAACGATGAGTTTCTCGTCATACCGCTCAAACTTGTAAATCTCCCTGGAACCCCAAAAATGTGGGCAATAGCTCATTAAAACGGACATAAAACTCAAAAGGACGAATTTTTGGTCATAACTCTAAAACATGTAAATCGACCTGGAACCCCAAAACTGTGGGCATTATCTCATTAAAACGGCCATACAACGCAAAAAGACAAGTTTTTTTGTCATAACTCTGAAACATGTAAATCACCCTGGAACGCAATACTATGGGCAATATCACCTGAAAATGGCCATGAAATGCAAAAACGACGAGTTTTTGGTCATAACTCTAAAACATGTAAATCGCCTTCGACCCCCAAAAATATGGGCAATAGCTCATAAAAACGGCCATAAAAAGCAAAAACGACGACTTCTTGGTCTATACCTCCTAAATGTGTAAATTCCCCTAGAACCCCAAAACTGTGGGCAATAGCTCATAAAAATGGCCATAAAACACAAAAACGACGACTTTTTGGTCGATACCTCTCAAACATGTAAATTTCCCCGGAACCCCAAAACTATGGGCAATAACTTATGAAAATGCCCATAAGATGCTAAAAACAAGAATTTTTAGTCATAAATTTGAAACATGTAAATCGCCCTGAAACCCCAAAACAGTGGGTAACAGCTCATTAAAACGACCATCAAACGCAAAAACAACGAGTTTCTTGTCATACCGCTCAAACTTGTAAATCGCCCTTGAACCCCAAAAATGTGGGCAATATCTCATTAAAACGGCCATAAAACTCAAAAGGACAAATTTTTGGTCATAACTGTAAAACATGTAAATCGACCTGGAACCCCCAAACTATGGGCATTAGCTCATTAAAACGGCCATACAATGCAAAAAGACAAGTTTTTTTTGTCATAACTCCGAAACATGTAAATCACCCTGGAACCCAATACTATGGGCAATAGCTCATGAAAATGGCCATGAACTGCAAAAAAAGACGAGTTTTTGGTCATAACTCTAAAACATGTAAATCGCCGTGGAACCCCAAAACTATGGGCAATAGCTCATAAAAACGGCCATAAAAAGCAAAATTGACGACTTCTTGGTCTATACCTCTCAAACATGTAAATTGCCCTAGAACCCCAAAACTGTGGGCAATAGTTCTTAAAATTGGCCATAAAACACAAAAACAACGACTTGTTGGTCTATACCTCTCAAACATGTAAATTTCCCTAGAACCCCAAAACTATGGGCAATAACTCATGAAAATGCCCATAAGATGCTAAAAAGAAGATTTTTTGCCATAAATTTTTAACATGTCAATCGCCCTGGAACCTCAAAACAGTGGGCAACAACTCATTAAAACGACTATCAAACGCAAAAACGACGAGTTTCTCGTCATACCGCTCAAACTTGTAAATCGCCCTGGAACCCCAAAAAATGTGGGCAATAACTCATTAAAACGGACATAAAACACATAAACGATGACTTTTTGGTCTATACCTCTAAAACATGTAAATTTCGCTGGAACCCCAAAACTGTGGGCAATAACTAATGAAAATGGCCATAAAACGCTAAAATGACGAATTTTTAGTCATAAATTTGAAACATGTAAATCGCCCCAGAATCCCAAAACTGTATACAATAGCTCATGAAAATTTCCATAAAACGCAAAAAACGACGAGTTTTTGCTCATGTAAATCGCCCCGGAACCCTAAAACTGTGGGCAATAGCTCATGAACCCTAAAACTGTGGGCAATAGCTCATGAAAACGGCCATAAAAAGCAAAAAATATGACTTTTTGGCCAGACCTCTCAAACATGTAAATCGCCCTGGAACCCAAAAACCGTGGGCAATAGCTCATGAAAACGGTCATAAATCACAAAAACGACGAGTTTTTGGTCTATACCTCTTAGACATGTCAATTGCCCTGGAACCCCAAAACTATGGGCAATAACTCATAGAAATGCCCATAAGACGCTAAAAAGAAGAATTTTTTGTCATAAATTTGAAACATGTAAATCGCCCTGGAACCCCAAAACAGTGGGTAACAGCTCATTAAAACGACCGTCAAACGCAAAAACGACGAGTTTCTCATCATACCGCTCAAACTTGTAAATCGCCCTGGAACCCCAAAACCGTGGGAAATAGCTCATGGAGGCGGCCTTAAAATCCAAAAAACGACAACTTTTTGGTAATATCTCTCAAACATGTAAATCGTCCTGGAACCCTAAACAATGGGCACTAGGTCATGAAAATGGCCATCAAACTCAAAAACAACGACTTTTTGGTCTACACCTCTCAAATAAGTAAATTTCCATGGAACCCCAAAACTATGGGCAATAACTCATGAAACTGCCCATAAGATGCTAAAAACAAGAATTTTTTATCATAAATTTCAAACATGTAAATCGCCATGGAACCACAAACAGTGGGTAACAACTCATTCAAACGACCATCAAACGCAAAAATGACGAGTTTCTCGTGATACCGCTCAAACTTGTAAATCTCCCTAGAACCCCAAAAATGTGGTCAATAGCTCATTAAAACGGCCATAAAACACAAAAGGACGAATTTTTGGTCATAACTCTAAAACATGTAAATCGACCTAGAACCCCAAAACTGTCGGCATTAGCTCATTAAAACTTCCATACAACGCAAAAAGACAAGTTTTTTTTCATAACTCTGACACATGTAAATCGCCCTGGAACCCAATACTATGGGCAATAGCTCATGAAAATGGCCATGAAATGCAAAAAGACGAGTTTTTGGTCATAACTCTAAAACATGTAAATCGCCCTGGAACCCCAAAACCGTGAGAAATAGCTCATTAAAACGGCCATAAAAAGAAATAACTACGACTTTTTGGTCATACCTCTCAAACATGTAAATCGCCCTAGAACCCCAAAACTGTGGGCAATAGCTCATTAAAACGGTCATAAAACACAAAAACGATGACTTTTTGGTCTATACCTCTCAAACATGTAAATTTCCCTGGAACCCCAAAACTATAGGCAATAACTCATGAAAATCGCCACAAAACGCTAAAAAGACGAATGTTTAGTCATAAATTTGAAATATATAAATCGACCTAAAATCCCAAAACTATAGGCAATAGCTCATGAAAATGTCCATAAAACGCAAAAAACGACGAGTTTTTGTTCATACCTTTGAAACATGTTAATCGCCCTAGAACCCCAAAACTGTGGGCAATAACTCATGAAAACAGACATGAAACTTAAAAAGTCGAGTTTTTGCTTATACCTCCCAAACATGTAAATCGCCCCGGAACCCTAAAACTGTGGGCAATACTCATGAAAATGGCCATAAAAAGCAAAAACTACGACTTTTTGGCAATACCTCTCAAACATGTAAATCACCCTGGAACCCAAAAACCGTGGGCAATAGCTCATGAAAACTGTCATAAAACACAAAACGGTGACTTTTTGGTCTATACCTCTCAAACATGTAAATTGCCCTGGAACCGCAAAACTATGGGCAATAACTCATAAAAATGCCCATAAGATGCTAAAAAGGAGAATTTTTTGTCATAAATTCGAAACATGTAAATCGCCCTGGATCCCCAAAACAGTGGGTAACAGCTCATTAAAACGACCTTGAAACGCAAAAAACGACGAGTTTCTGGTCATACCGCTCAAACTAGTAAATCGACCTGGAACCCCAAAACCATCGGCAATAACTCATGAACACGGACATAAAATGCAAAACGACGAGTTTTTGCTCAGACCTCCCAAACATGTAAATCTCCCTGGAAACCCAAAAATATGGGCAATGACTCATGAAAATGTCCATAAAACGCAAAAAAGACGAGTTTTTGGTCATAACTCTAACACATGTAAATCTCCCTAGAATCCATAACTATGGGCAATAGCTTATGAAAATGGCCATAAAATGCAAACACGAGGTGTTTTTGGTCATACCTCTCAAACATGTAAATCGCCCTAGAACCCCTAAACTGTGGGCAATAGCTCATAAATACAGCCATAAAAGCAAAAACTATGACTTTTTGGTCATACCTCTCAAACATGTAAATCTCCCTAGAACCCCTAAACCGGGGGCAATAGCTCATTAAAACGGTCATAAAACACAAAAACGATGAGTTTTTGGTCTATACTTCTCAAACATGTAAATTTCCCTTGAACCCCAAATCTATAGGCAATAACTCATGAAAATTGCCACAAAATGCTAAAAAAATGAATGTTTAGTCATAAATTTGAAAAATGTAAATCGCCCTAAAATCCCAAAACTGTAGGCAATAGCTCATGATAATGTCCATAAAACGCAAAAAACGACGAGTTTTTGTTCATACCTCTGAAACATGTTAAATGCCCTAGAACCTCAAAACTGTGGGCAATAACTCATGAAAACAGCCATGAAACTTAAAAAGACGTGTTTTTGCTTATACCTCCCAAAAATGTAAATCGCCCTGGTACCCTAAAACTGTGGGCAATAGCTCATGAAAATGGCCATAAAAAGCAAAATCTATGAATTTTGGCCATACTTATTAAACATGTAAATCGCCTTGGAACCCAAAAACCATGGGCAATAGCTCATGAAAACGGTCATAAAACACAAAACAACGAGTTTTTGGTCTATACCTCTCAGACATGTCAATTGCCCTGGAACCCCAAAACTATGGGCAATAACTCATAAAAATGCCCATAAGACGCTAAAAAGAAGAATTTTTTGTAATAAATTTGTAACATATAAATCGCCCTGGAACCCCAAAACAGTGGGTAATAGCTCATTAAAACGACCGTCAAACGCAAAAAAGACGAGTATCTGGTCATACCGCTCAAACTTGAAATTCCCCCTGGAACCCCAAAACCGTGGGCAATAACTCATGAACACGGACATAAAACGCAAAACGACGAGTTGTTGCTCAGACCTCCCAAACATGTAAATCGCCCTGGAACCCCAAAACTATGGGCAATAACTCATGAAAATGTCCATAAAACACAAAAAAGACAAGTTTTTTTTCATAACTCTAAAACATGTAAATCGCCCTAGAATCACTACTAGGAAAATGGTCGTCTGTGGCGCACCTAAAAGGCCCATCCGTGGCGTACCTGTAGTGCGCCACGGGCCTTGCGCTACGGCTATCTCTCAGCTGTGGCGCACTGCCTAGTGCGCCACGGTTGTGTAGAGATAGGCGTAGCGCACCCCCTAGTGCGCCACAGAAGTTTGGCGTGGTGCGCTACCCCTTGGATCTTCTGTGGCGCACTACCCAGTGCGCCACTAAACATCCATGGTGCGCTTTAGGTGTAGTGCGCCACAGAAGGTAGAACATGTGCGCCACAGATGTATTTTTTGTTTTTTTTAATTTCCAAGCCAGATTATATGCAATACAGATTATATACAATATTACAGCAGATATACACACACAGATACAAGATATACAATTATATATATAAATACTCGATATGAAAAACAAGATTGAAACAAATACATATAGATAAGTCTCATACATGAATACATAGTCCAAGTTACATTGTTTTGATCATGTTACAAAGTAGTAGTTGGTGACATGCGAATACATGTGTCGATCGAACAAGTTAGAGCTCGGAAGCTCGCCTAGACATCTAAACTAGCTAGCTAGACACAAACGCGGGATAAATAACCAAAGAAGATAAGCATGATCACCGCCGCGACGAAGGTGTAGGTCTTCATCCGGTTCCTTGTCCTAACTCCCGCTAGATAGCGCGTGTATCTATCTTCCGCCTCCGCCATAGTGTTGTACCCTTTGTAGCTATTGCCACTGAAACGGTGCACCTGTCTCCGGCAGTCTTCCCAATCATCGTAGACTCCGGGAACCCGTCCCTTGTACACGACGTACCACGTCATCTACAAGTTGACAATAATAACTAACCGGTGATTGAAAAAACATGTATAATTAAAGTTGCATATGAAGATACACTTATAGAAAGTACTCTTAAATCAAAAAGAGCAAACTCAAAAAGCATGCCTCATATATAACTAGCTAGGTCGTTGGACACAGGAATATGCTTATGACGGGACTGTTAGCCAAGTAGGATGCACAATTCCTGGACTTGTGCATATCACAAGGCTAACAATCCCGTCATAGCACATTCACATATATATTGTGCCACGACATTTCAATCATCGGCATATTCTCGAAAAAGACAAAAATAACTCGAAAAGCATGCCTCATATATAACTAGCTAGGTCGTTGGACACAGGAATTGCTTATGACGGGACTGTTAGCCAAGTAGGATGCACAATTCCTGGACTTGTGCATATCACAAGGCTAACAATCCCGTCATAGCACATTCACATATATATTGTGCCACGACATTTCAATCATCGGCATATTCTCGAAAAAGACAAAAATAACTCGAAAAGCATGCCTCATATATAACTAGCTAGGTCGTTGGACACAGGAATTGCTTATGACGGGACTGTTAGCCAAGTAGGATGCACAATTCCTGGACTTGTGCATATCACAAGGCTAACAATCCCGTCATAGCACATTCACATATATATTGTGCCACGACATTTCAATCATCGGCATATTCTCGAAAAAGACAAAAATAACTCGAAAAGCATGCCTCATATATAACTAGCTAGGTCGTTGGACACAGGAATTGCTTATGACGGGACTGTTAGCCAAGTAGGATGCACAATTCCTGGACTTGTGCATATCACAAGGCTAACAATCCCGTCATAGCACATTCACATATATATTGTGCCACGACATTTCAATCATCGGCATATTCTCGAAAAACACAAAAATAACTCACACTTGTCGTCCGAGAACCAAAGAGTAAGCAAAAAAACCAAAGAGTAAGCAAAAAAACCAAGCATTGATTGATATATAATAATAATAAGCAAAATAAGTAAGCGGTGATTCATAAACCTAATAAGATAAGTACACTTGTCGTCCACACACACACAAAGGTCATCTATAGTTTGCAACTACAACTAGACCAACATCAAGCCTTCTGGCTCGGCTTAGGGAACGGGAGGACGCCCTGCCTCGTCATGAACTTCCTATAGTCACCCTGCATCTCTAGGCGATCTTCTATGTCACGGTTATTCGGGATATTTCCTCCGTAGAAGATCCCCCCCGAAGTCATGACATCACGAAAGATGATTGCCCCAAACTGCTGCTGGATGCGATACATCTCTTGTCTAATATCCGAATCATTGATCTTGGCCTTTGCTTCGGTCCACTGTTTGAGATGATCTGGCAGCGTAGAATTCTGCTGGTCAAGTAGGAACGCCCTCATGTGATGGAGTGCATAGTAGGCTTCCTTCTTACTGTTTTCTGGCTGCTTCACGCAGGGGAACTCTGTTACGTGGTTGAAGACGTGCCTGCCGAACTTGACCTTCTTACGCACGAAGCTGGTGCCTTCCGTCGAGGCAAAGCCAGTGAGAGCATCATCCAGAACTTCCTTGATCTTGTCATAGTTTTTCTTCTTTTCTAGACTCCCCGAGTCGAAATACGTGGCGTGGGAATGCTTCGGCGATAAGGAGATGAGCGTGCAGTGTTCATCTCTGCGCAAAAAATTCAAATGGAATGTGTTGAAAAAGAAAGATGATGATCTAATAAAGCCAATCGATGGTGGCGACTGAATAACGACTTACTCGGGAAAGTAAGGCACGAGAATGTATTCCTTTGTCTTGTTCGCCACGAGGATTCTTTTTAGGTACGAGGCCATGATACGTCGTTCGGCGGGGGAACCCAAGCAGCCGTCACGCATGTAGTAGGGGTCCACTATAGAGATGCCCGGTGTGTTCTCTCTAATGATCTGCATGGCCAGGCTGAGAGAAAAGAGACGGACCATGGTATAGTGCAGCGGGTATAGGTGGAACATATTTAAGATGTCCTCGAACCGCAGGAAGAACAGATCCGCGGGGGCAGTGTCGACGAAGCCCAAGCCTGGTGGCACCTTAACCACGAATACCGGGTGCGAGGGATCTTTCTCCGATAGAAGGCGTCTCTCTATCGTCAGCACGCCGTCATGCACACTCTGCAGTTCCGAACTGGCGAGCTTCCGCAAATTCTTAGGTAGCATGGGCTCACCCGCCACATGAATCCTCCACATAATACCCTCGGGTCTTGGTGGCCCGTCCCGAAACCTGATCGGATTCGCAGTTGTTGACGCCACCGGCTGGCTCGAGCTGCTAGATTTTCTTTTCCTGCCCTTTTTTCCTTTTGGAGAGAGGGCAGGCACCGCAATCTGAGCACCGGCCGCCCTATGTAGTGTGTCAGGGCTTAGAATAAAGGGCCGGTTGGTTGTATCAGCTGGCTCTGTAAAGGCGCAAGCTGGAGGCGTCTCCTGAGAACCAAACAGACGCTTGGTGATAGTGGCTTTCTCTGTGGGGCCACCAGCTAGGTCTTCTTCGTTGCCAAACTGAGTGCTGAAGAAGTGATCATTCCAGTCTTCGAAGTCCTCGGCCGGATCCTGCGCCATGTGCATATCATCAACATGATCATCCGACCCACCACGTGGAGGTGACGGCGAGGGCGGTAAGGGGGCCTTGCCACCGCTTGTCGCTGGCACGACAGGCGGTGCTGTTGTCTGTGGCGTGATGGCCCCCGCCGTCCCCAAACGGATCATGCTCTTTGGCCATAGCAAGAACAAGCCGAAGCAACTTCTGAGGACATACGGCTCTTCTTCATCCGCTCCTGGGGGTTGAATGGGAGGTTCCAGGTCGTCGCAGCCCCTTAGCACCCGACTAATTTTAACCCTGTGCACGCTATCTGGCATCGGCTTTGAGTGGAACGTGTGCTGCAAGGGTTGAACGATGGTACCCTTGGCAACATCCCTCAGCTCGTTGTTCACGTAGCATAAGAGAGTGCAAGGAACATCCGTCTGCGGAAAACATGTACGGCGTCGTCAGAGCGAGATGCCACAAGAGTAATATATAGATGGCATGAAAGGCGGTAATTAAAGCAATTTGTTTACCGTGATGGCGTCGATATCGGCTAATGTCGACGCACCGCATACGACGACGGGCGTGCAAGAGACGGAATGGCTGCTTGATGGCGCGTTGCTGGCCGCCGGTGTATTCTCCCTACCGACGGGTGCTTGGAGCTCCGGTGCCGCCGCGATGATGGCAGGGGGGGCACCAACATGTACTCCGGCGCCGCGGTGATTGCAGGGGGAGTCACCAACACTTGCGGCGCCGCGGTGCTAGCGGGCGGAGTCACGAACACATAGTTCGCCTGATTCGTCGGCGCCGCATTGTTCGAGTGGCTGCTGACCATGCTTGGAATCGGGCACGGCCCTACTCGACCACCCGCACTCCAGTTCGCTATTGACTCCACCAAGGTAGGCAGGAAGGACGTAAGGGTGATTGCCAGGTTGTCTTGGACGATCTGCGGGATCCGCGCCACTTGTGCCTTAAGTTCTTGAACCTCTCTGTTTTCCTCCTCGCTCCTTCCCGACGGCGCCACATGCGTCCTCGGCGGTGGACCAAAATGATCCACCCAATTCTTACCCCCGAGGCCGGCCAGACGGCCAGCCGACGACGGCTTCTTCGTAACCGGCTCTATTTTCTTGGCCCGGTTCATCGCCCTGTTAAAAGGGTTATCCCACCGGGTGGCCGCCGTCGACCCCTGGGATGAGGAACCCTGGGATCCATGACTAGCAACAATTTCCTCCTCCTGCAGAAGAAGTAACAGTGAATCATTTAGATCATCGATTAAATTGCAATCGTGTTGATCACCGGTAATTAGATTATACTTACCACAATTTCCTCGAATTCCTTCACCGCAGGATCCGCGGTGAGTTGTTTGGTTTTTGGGTCCACATGGTAACGGGCCCTGATGAAGTTTCGAACCTGCCCGGGTTCGAATTTAGCAAAGGGGTTTTCTATCCCCTTGGATCTATACTCTTCGTCCTCCTTATTCCATTTGGCCTCCGCGGTTCTGTATCCACCAGATCCGATATGGTGATGACCTATATTCATCGCATGTAGCGCCTTTCCCCGATTACTATTGGCCAGGGCTCTTTCGGATTCACACCTCTCCTTGAACTCCCGGAACTGATCTTCGGTGATCTGCGGGTCAATCTTCTGGATCTCCTCGAGACTTTTGCCTTCTTTATAGATCTTCTTCTTTATCCGGGTTCTCCAGCTGGCCAGGGCGGTGCTCATCTTTGTGAGGGCGGATTTGTTTACTTCGTTCCCATGATAATTTGTGTTCTGATACTTAGCGGGGAACTTGTATCTTGCGTGCAGCTTCTCGAAGAGGAGTGTGCGCAAGTGGCCATTATCTTTATGCCGGAGATTCTCGGTGTTGATCGAGATGGTTGTCCGGGTGATCGCCGCCACTTGCCCACCGTACCCTTTGACGAGAAGGGCGGGCTCCGAAGGAACCCCTGATGGGATCACTTCGGTAATTTCCTCCCTGACCGTGCCGACCGTGTTCGGGCGCCGGTCCTTCGGCTTCTTCTTCTTAGGAGGGTTGCTACCACTCCCTGTGCCCTCGCCGCCATCAGTGGTTTCATCGTCCGCCGTTCCTTCGGCTTCTTCCTCCGCGTCTTCCATCTCATCATCCTCGCTCTCCGACGGATGGTATTCTTCATCGTCTTCTAGACGCTGGGCCGCCTCCCAGAATGTCAATTGTTTATTCGGAGGTCTGAGTTCTCCTTCAGCGCTGATGCGCTTAGAACATCCAGCCTCGTCGTTGTCACAAATCTTTGCACTAATAAAAAACAAATAATTTGTTAAATGCACGGAAAAATCCGGCATGACCTTTGCTAATTTTCTTAAACTAGGAGTGCCCGATTTCTACCGAAACGGAAGTTAATCAACATTCCGGCAAAAGTCGGGAATCATTTCATACAAGAACCTGCATTCAAAAAGAACAAGTTCCATTCCTGGTTTTCCATAAGGACCAAACCACAGAAGCAACACCTACTGCTACCAAACTTCACATAATAAAATGGCACTATGTTCGAATGTTTTCAGGAATATATTATTACAGAACACTAAAAGTTACACTTGTTGGGCAATGACTGTAGATTATGAATAAAAGGAAACATAAAAGCAAAAGGTCCTTAAATTTGGCATTCCATCCCTGGATCCATCTATCTATTCCTTGGCCACTCAGCGAATGCAAAATGTAAAGCAGATATTTCTCAGAACTTGCTAATAGATTTTTAAGTCCAAAGAAAGAAGTTACCATCTGAACCAAAAGGTACTCAAACAACATTAGTGCCTAAACTGTGCTGGCATTCATATATAAAATTTTCAGCAGTTTCATAAACCAAGGAAATTAAGTTCAGAACATAAACAGGCGAGTGCCTTCAAATCAGGTAAGTAACCAATGTTCTATGAATTGTTAAATTTATTTCATCAGAAAAAGAGAAGTGGCAGTGTAAAATATGACAAACCTTATCTTCAATTCTCAATTTTTCAAGATAACCTAAAATATGACAAACCATATGTACCCACACATTAATATTTCTATCAAATAAAATCAAGGAAAATGACTCCTAAAGTAATCTGCCTAAGTCTTGGTCTAATTCGTTCGCCAGTTTCTGCATCTTCTTCAGTAAAATTCTAGAGTTTTATCTCAAATTTGGGGAGAGACCTACTGAACCCTAACCATGGCCTGCAGAGAGAGGGGGGAGAGAGGGAGAGAGGGAGAGAGGGGAGAGGCGACGCTCACCTCTGACGGGCGGACGACGACGGGCGAACGACGGAGTGCGACGACGGAGTGCGACGACGGCGGCCTCCACCTCCTGAGACGCGGCGTCTGCCCCTCCTCGGACACGCGCCTCCTCCTGAGACGCGGGCCTCCTCCTGAGACGCGGGGAGCCCTCCTCCTCCTCAGACGCGGCGGCGGCGGATCGAGAGCGGCGGCGGCAGATCGTGCTCGATTGGGCTGAGAGATGGAGAGATGGGGATGAGAAGTGAGCGGGGACGGGAAGAAGAGGAGGCACGCGCTGTTATAACTAAAGGGCCTTTAGTCCCGGTTGGTGGCTCCAACCGGGACTAAAGGTGCATACGTCCCGGTTGGAGCCACCAACCGGGACCTATAGTCCAATTTTCAGCAGCTGAAGGGGCGCGCACGCAGGGGGCTCTTTCATCCCGGTTGGTGGCTCCAACCGGGACGTATTCCCCTGATTTCAAATTTTTTCAGTTATTTTCTCTCTGTTCCCGCCTTATTTTTTATTTTGGGGTTTAAATTTGTAATGTTTTTTAAATGATAATTACTTTGGAATTTAGAAAAACTTTAAACATAAAAAGTGTTTGGATTTGAATAACTAATTCGAAACCATTTTCTGTTTTGAAAAATAATTAATGTAACCATTTAAACTACGAACCATTTAAAATTAATAATGAAATAACTTATATTTTTTAAATATTAATTTGGAATTTAGAAAAACTTTAAACATAAGAAGTGTATGGATTTGAATAAATAATCCAAAACCAATTTATATTTTTAAAAAATAATTAATGTAACCATTTAAAATTAATTAACTTATATTTTTGCATATTAATTTGGAATTTAGAAAAACTTTAAACATAAAAAGTGTTTGGATTTGAATAAATAATTCAAAACCATTTTCTGTTTTAAAAAACAATTAATGTAACCATTTAAAATATGAACCATTTACAATTAAAAATGAATTAACTTATATTTTTTTAATATCAATTTGGAATTTAGAAAAACTTTAAACATAAGAAGTGTATGGATTTGAATAAATAATCCAAAACCATTTTCTATTTCTAAAAAATAATTAATGTAACCTTTTAAAATGAATTAACTTATATTTTTGAATATTAATTTGGAATTTAGACATAAGAAGTGTATTGATTTTTGAATATTTTTGAGATGAACCGGTTGGGCTAGCGTTTACAATATTACAATCTTTTTTGACCACGCGTTTACAATATTTTAAACAAAATACTTTGTTCATGAATATTACAATCTTTTTGACCACGCGTTTACAATATTTTTTGAGCTAGCGTTTTACAATCTTTTTTCCCTTCTTTGTCGCGATTGAATAATTTAGCCCCGGCACTTTAATGTTTCTTCTTTCGAACGGGCTACCTTTTTTGGGTAGGGTTGTCCTTTTTCTTCTTGTGATGTATGTTGCTGCATCGTAGTCGTCGTCATCTTCAATCTTTGGATCGCCGTACTGGTCGAAGTCTTGCTCGTTGGCGACTCCATCCATTCCGATGATGTTTCTTTTTCCTCTCCTCACGACAACACGGCTAGGCTTTGTCGGGTCGGTAATGAAAAAACATTGGTCCACTTTGGTAGCCAGTACCCACGGTTCATTTTTCGCGGCCACGTTTGCACCGGCGGCCTTGGATTTGGCTGCTTCGGGTATAACCATGGTTGTGAAATACCGGTCTTCTCTTTCGACGCTCTTTGCCCATCTGACACGGAACATCGGCACCTTTTCTCCACAGTAGTCGAGCTCCCAGATCTCCTCAATTCTTCCGTAGAATCTTTCCTTCACGTTGTCATCGGTGTAGAATTCCGACGTTACGCCTGAGTTCTGATAATCACACTTGTTGTCCTTTTCCTCCGTGTAGAATGTGTAGCCTGATAGGTCACCAGGTTTTGCATCGGTCCCTGCGACAGGTGAATATGATCTTTTCCGTGTCAGAAGAATGCGAGCGCGGGGGATTATCAAGGAGCGTCTACCTAAACCAACGCGTGAAACCTGAGTTGTGCTCTTTGATTATTTCTCCCTGTGTCCTCTGTATGCCCCGGTCACTGTACTTCTTCTCGATTAACCTTTTGTGCTTCTGTACCCAAGGATCGACCAGTTCTAAATGCTGTAGCGCGACGAGGTTTGCTCGACCAAAGTCTGCGCGTCGAAAATCGAAGTCTGCATGCAGTATGCGATGACCCTCTCGGTGACCAGATCCGTCGAGCTTGCCAAGGTGTCTGTTGACGGGAAGACCGACAGGGTTCTCGATGTCTAGATAATTCGTGCAGAAAGAGATGCACTCTTCGGCCAGAAAGCCCTTGGCTATGCTTCCATCTGGACGGGACCTGTTGCGAACGTATCCTTTGATGTGTCCGTTCATCCTTTCGAACGCCATCATGCTGCGGAGAAACATCGGCCCGAGTTGTACGATGTCCTCCACGACATGGACCAGCAGATGCACCATAATGTCGAAGAATGCGGGTGGGAAGTAGACCTCAAGCTCACATAGTATCACCACGATCTCCTCATGTAGCCTTCCGAGCTGATTCAAGCCAATCGACTTCCTAGAGATGACGTCGAAAAACTTGCATAGGCCAAATAACGTTTCACGGACGTGCTCGTCCATTATCCCTCTTAGTGCGACCGGAAGTACCTGCGTCATTAGCACGGCACAGTCGTGAGACTTCATGCCACTGAACCTCTGCTTCGCCTCGTCTAGGTATCTGCTTATCTTGCCCGCGTAGCCGTAAGGAAATTTGACTCCTAGAAGGCACTTGAAAAACTGTTTGATCTCATCCTGGCTTAGAGTGAAGCAAGAAGGAGGGCAGTAATATTCGTTCTTCTTGAACTTTTTACCCTTCCGACGACCTTGTGTCGTCTCCGACTCATGATCATCGTCATCTTCCTGATCATCAGGAGTAGTGCGTCCTCCGTGAAGCTCCTTCCGGATACCCAAGCATATCAGGTCGTGCCTTGCTTTCGGACCATCTTTCGTCCTATCTGGCATGTTGATTATGGTGGCGACCAGACTCTCGCACACGTTTTTAGTGATATGCATGATGTCGAGGCTATGAGGCGTGCGGAGAAACTTCCAGTATGGCAACTCCCAGAAAACAGACCTTGTTTTCCATACCTTCATCAGCGACTTGTCTTGTTGCTGCCTCTTTCGCTTCTTTCCAGGCTTAGGACAATCTTTCCAGTTTTTCAGCAACTCTTCCACTTCTTCGCTGCTCCTACGCTCTGGGATTCCTCGGGTCTCTGATTTGCCATCGAACAGGTCTCCACGTTTTCTCCATGGATCATTCTTGCCGAGCCACCTCCGGTGCGCCATGAACACGGTTTTCGATGACCCTGGATCTTTCTCTAGTTGGAGATAGCTTGTGTTATCCATGCACCTAACGCATGCGTAGAATCCTTGGATAACCTGCCCCGAGATATACCCGCAACCTGGATAGTCTTGCACCGTAGTGACCAACGCGGCTCTCATAGTGAAATAATCTTGTGCGACGGCGTCGTAAGTATTGGCTCCAGATTCCCATAACGTGGCTAGCTCCTCTTTCAACAGCCCGAGATACAGATTGATGTCGGTACCAGGTTGTTTCGGCCCTTGAATTAGCATACTCATTTGTATGTACTTCTTCTTCATGCACAACCATGGAGGGAGGTTGTACATCCATACAAACACAGGCCAAGTGCTGTGCGTGCTGCTCTGGCTACCGAACGGATTGAGTCCATCGGTGCTCGCACCAAGCCTGATGTTCCTCGAATCTCCACCGAATTCTGGGAATTCGAGGTCCAATGCTTTCCACTGGCTAGCATCTGAAGGGTGCGTCAGCAGCTCATCCTTTTCGGGGTCATCATCATCTCCTGGCTTCTTCCTTTCCGCATGAGCTTCGCTTCCTTAGGGTCCGCGAAATAGCGCTGCAGACGAGGGGTGATAGGAAAGTACCATACCACTTTTCGAGGTGCTTTCTTCCCTTTCTTGTATCGACTCACGCCGCACACCGGACATGTGGTTTTCTCCGCGTCCTCGCCCCGATAAATGATGCAATCGTTGATGCATACGTGATATCTAACGTGCGGTAGATCGAGAGGACAGACGATTTTCTTGGCATCCTCGATACTAGTTGGACATGTGTTCCCCTCCGGGAGACGATCGTGCCAGAATGCCATCATATCGTCGAAGCTTGCGTCGCTCAATTTGTGCTTTGCCTTCATTTCCATAGCCTTGAGCGTTACATTCAACCGGGTATCATCGGGCCTGCATCCTTCATACAATGGAGTAACCGCGTCCTTCTCAAGTTGCGCAAGCTTGGCTTTCTCTCTAGCGGCAGCCCTGGCGTTACTCGTCTGCTTGAGAAGCAGCTCTTGCACATAAGGGTCCCGCACCCAGCCTGACGTTGTTCCATCGTCGTCTGCTCCTCCGGCATCTAGATCATCATCATCCCGGTCTGCTTCCGCACCTTCACCATCTCTAGGAGACTCTTCATCATCTCGCCCGTTCTCGCCATGATGATGATCATCGTCATGTTGGCCACCTTCTTCACCGTCTCCATCATCTACGCCATCGCTTATCCAACGAGTGTATCCATCCATGAAACCATGGCGGAGCAGGTGCGCCTGCAGATTCCCAGAATCTGGGTCGATCACCCAGTTGAGTTTGCATCTTCTACACGGACATCTTATATCTGTCTTGTTATTTCGTATCATGTCGGCCGTCGCACATTTCCAAAATCTAGCCAGAATGCCTTCGCTCATTATGCGGACCATTTTTGCCTGCACGATGTACACGGTACAATTTTGAAGTCTATTAGAACCACATAATGAATGCATGCATGCAATGGTCGATAGAAAATTTCGGCATGACCTATCCTAAAATTAGGACCTTTGCGAAATGCCAAAGTCTTGCCAAAATGGAAATGAATCAACATTTTGGCAAAACAAATGGCAACTTGTTCACATACAAACACAAGAGAGAGAGAGACCGATCCATACACACATGAACATATCATTATCCTCTCCATACACACATGCATGAGCATCATCGATACTCTCCATATACACACACATATGACCATCGATCCTCTCCACACATACACACATCATGAGCATCGATCATCTACATACATATGAGCACATGCATCATCCATATACACATGAACACATCCTTACATGGACAACTTACCGAGATGAGAGACCGATCGCGAGAAAGATGGAAAGGAGAGGTGCGCGCGTCGACCGGAGAAGGAGATGAGATACCGGAGACCTCCTCTATTACTTATGTAACATCCAAAGCAAGTTTTACATGCTAAAAATGGTGAATGGGTGGAGAAATTGAGGTGGGAAGGAGAAGATCCTGACTAGATCTAAGGAGGAGGAAGAAGGGGAAAGTGAAGTGTGGGGTGGTGATGTGTGGTCACACATGTGCACATAAAGTGCTGTCCTAAAAAAATCGACACATCCGTGGCGCACACGGCCGTAGTGCGCCACAGGGAGTAGAAACAACTGTGGCGCACTAGGCCATGTGCGCCACAGATGTTCCTACTCCCAGTGGCGCACTAGGCCGAGTTCGCCACAGAAGTGTGTGGCCGTTTCACATCAGAGGGGAGCGTGCGCTTAGGCGTAGCGCACCCCCCCATGTGCGCCACAGATGAGACTAACAACCGTGGCGCACATGACCGTAGTGCGCTACAGATGTTTGGCGTGCGGCCAACAGGCCCCTGGCCCACACACATCTGTGGCGCACTATAGTCATGTGCGCCACGGTTGTTCTAGTTACTAGTAGGGCACTGCCCACTGGTGAGCCACGCCTGTTTTAGCCGTGGGGCACTTCAACCATGTGAGCCACGGATGTGTTGATTACCTATAGCCGTTTTCCTAGTAGTGAATCCCATAACTATGGGCAATAGCTTATGAAAATGGCCATAAAATGCAAACACGAGGTGTTTTCGGTCATGCCTCTCAAACATGTAAATCGCCCTAGAACCCCTAAACTGTGGGCAATAGCTCATTAAAACAGCCATAAAGAGCAAAAACTATGACTTTTTGGTCATACCTCTCAAACATGTAAATCGCCCTAGAACCCCCAAACCGTGGGCAATAGCTCATTAAAACGGTCATAAAACACAAAAACGATGACTTTTTGGTCTATACCTCTCAAACATGTAAATTTCCCTTGAACCCCAAAACTACAGGCAATAACTCATGAAAATTGCCACAAAATGCTAAAAAAATGAATGTTTAGTCATAAATTTGAAATATGTAAATCGCCCTAAAATCCCAAAACTGTAGGCAATAGCTCATGATAATGTCCATAAAACGCAAAAAACGACGAGTTTTTGTTCATACCTCTGAAACATGTTAATCGCCCTAGAACCTCAAAACTGTGGGCAATAACTCATGAAAACAGCCATGAAACTTAAAAAGACGAGTTTTTGCTTATACCTCCCAAAAATTTAAATCGCCCTGGAACCCTAAAACTGTGGGCAATAGCTCATGAAAATGGCCATAAAAAGCAAAATCTATGACTTTTGGCCATACTTATTAAACATGTAAATCGCCCTGGAACCCAAAAACCGTGGGCAATAGCTCATGAAAACGGTCATAAAACACAAAACAACGAGTTTTTGGTCTATACCTCTCAGACATGTAAATTACCCTAGAACCCCAAAACTATGGGCAATAACTCATAAAAATGCCCATAAGACGCTAAAAAGAAGAATTTTTTGTAATAAATTTGTAACATATAAATCGCCCTGGAACCCCAAAACAGTGGGTAATAGCTCATTAAAACGACCATCAAACGCAAAAAAGGCGAGTATCTGGTCATACCGCTCAAACTTGTAACTCCCCCTGGAAGCCCTAAACTGTGGGCAATAACTCATGAACACGGACATAAAACGCAAAACGACGAGTTTTTGCTCAGACCTCCCAAACATGTAAATCGCCCTGGAACCCCAAAACTATGGGCAATAACTCATGAAAATGTCCATAAAACACAAAAAAGACAAGTTTTTTGTTATAACTCTAAAACATGTAAATCGCCCTAGAATCCCATAACTATGGGCAATAGCTTATGAAAATGGCCATAAAATGCAAACACGAGGTGTTTTCGGTCATACCTCTCAAACATGTAAATCGCCCTAGAACCCCTAAACTGTGGGCAATAGCTCATGAAAACAGCCATAAAGAGCAAAAACTATGACTTTTTGGTCATACCTCTCAAACATGTAAATCTCCCTAGAACCCCCAAACCGTGGGCAATAGCTCATTAAAACGGTCATAAAACACAAAAACGATGACTTTTTGGTCTATACCTCTCAAACATGTAAATTTCCCTTGAACCCCAAAACTATCGGCAATAACTCATGGAAATTGCCATAAAACGATAAAAAGAGGAATGTTTAGTCATAAATTTTAAATATGTAAATCGCCCTGGAACCCTAAAACTGTGGGCAATAGCTCATGAAAATGGCCATAAAAAGCAAAATCTATGACTTTTGGCCATACTTATTAAACATGTAAATCGCCCTGGAACCCAAAAACCGTGGGCAATAGCTCATGAAAACGGTCATAAAACACAAAAAAACGAGTTTTTGCTCTATACCTCTCAGACATGTAAATTACCCTAGAACCCCAAAACGAGGTGTTTTTGGTCATACCTCTCAAACATGTAAATCGCCCTAGAACCCCAAAACGGTGGGCAATAGCTCATTAAAACAGTCATAAAACATAAAAACGATGACTTTTTGGTCTATACCTCTTAAACATGTAAATTTCCCTGGAACCCCAAAACTATAGACAATAACTCATGAAAGTTGCCATAAAACGCTAAAAAGACGAATGTGTAGTCATAAATTTGAAATATGTAAATCGCCCTAAAATCCCAAAACTATAGGCAATAGCTCATGAAAATGTCCATAAACCGCAAAAAAAGACGAGTTTTTGTTCATACCTCTGAAACATGTTAATCGCCCTAGAACCCCAAAACTGTGGGTAATAACTCATGAAAACAGCCATGAATCTTAAAAAGACGAGTTTTTGCTTATACCTCCCAAACATGTAAATCGCCCCGGAACCCCAAAACTGTTGGAAATAGCTCATGAAAACGGCCATAAAAAGCAAAAACTACGACTTTTTGGCCATACCTCTCAAACATGTAAATCGCCCTAGAACCCAAAAACGATGGGCAATAGCTCATGAAAACGGTCATAAAACACAAAAACGACGAGTTTTTGGTTTATACCTCTCAAACATGTAAATTTCCCTAGAACCCCAAAATTATGGGCAATAACTCATAAAAATGCCCATAAGACAGTAAAAAGAAGAATTTTTTGTCATAAATTTGAAACATGTAAATCGCCCTGGAACCCCAAAACAGTGGGTAACATCTCATTGAAACGACCAACAAAGGCAAAAAAGACGAGTTTCTGGTCATACGGCTCTAACATGTAAATCTCCCTGGAACCCCAAAACCGTGGGCAATAGCTCATGAACACGAACATAAAACGCAAAATGATGAGTTTTTGCTCACACCTCCCAAACATGTAAATCGCCCTGCAAACCCAAAATAATGGGTAATAACTCATGAAAATGTCCATAAAACGTAAAAAAGACGATTTTTTGGTCACAACTCTAAAACATATAAATCGCCCTGGATACCCAAAACGACGAGTTTCTGGTCATACCGCGCAAACTTGTAAATCGCCCTAGAACCCCAAAACCGTGGGCAATAACTCATGAACGCGGACATCAAACGCAAACCGACGCGTTTTTGCTCACACCTCCCAAACATGTAAATCGCCCAGGAAACCTAAAACTATGGGCAATAACTCATGAAAATGTCCATAAAATGCAAAAACGATGTGTTTTTGGTCATACCTCTCAAACATGTAAATCGCACTAGAACCCCAAAACCGTGGGCAATAGCTCATTAAAACGGTCATAAAACACAAAAACGATCACTTTTTGGTCATACCGCTCAAACTTGAAATCGCCCTGGAACCCCAAAACCGTGGGCAATAACTCATGAACACGGACATAAAACGCAAAACGACGAGTTTTTGCTCACACCTCCCAAACATGTAAATAATCCTCGAAACCCAAAACTATTGGCAATAACTCATGAAAATGTCCATAACACGCAAAAAATACGAGTTTTTGATCATAACTCTAAAACATGTAAATCGCCCTGGAATCCCATAACTATGGGCAATAGCTTATGAAAATGGCCATAAAATGCAAAAACGATGTTTTTTTGGTCATACCTCTCAAACATGTAAATCGCCCTCGAACCCCAAAACCGTGGGCAATAGCTCATTAAAACGGTCATAAAACACAAAAACGATGACTTTTTGGTCTATACCTCTCAAACATGTAAATTTCCCTGGAACCCCAAAACTATAGGCAATAACTCATGAAAATTGCCATAAAACGCTAAAAAGACGAATGTTTAGTCATAAATTTGAAATATGTAAATCGCCCTAAAATCCCAAAAATAAAGGCAATAGCTCATGAAATGTCCATAAACCGCAAAAAAAGACGAGTTTTTGTTCATACCTCTGAAACATGTTAATCGCCCTAGAACCCCAAAACTGTGGGCAATAAATCATGAAAACGGCCATGAAACTTAAAACGACGAGTTTTTGCTTATACCTCCCAAACATGTAAATCGCCCCGGAACCCCAAAACTGTGGGCAATAGCTCATGAAAACGGCCATAAAAAGCAAAAACTACGACTTTTTGGCCATACCTCTCAAACATGTAAATCGCCCTGGAACCCAAAAACGATGGGCAATAGCTCATGAAAACGGTCATAAAACACAAAAACGACGAGTTTTTGGTCTATACCTCTCAAACATGTAAATTTCCCTAGAACCCCAAAACTATGGGCAATAACTCATAAAAATGCCCATAAGACACTAAAAAGAAGAATTTTTTGTCATAAATTTGAAACATGTAAATCGCCCCGGAACCCCAAAACAGTAGGTAACATCTCATTAAAACGACCAACAAAGGCAAAAAAGACGAGTTTCTGGTCATACGGCTCTAACATGTAAATCTCCCTGGAACCCCAAACCGTGGGCAATAGCTCATGAACACGGACATAAAACGCAAAATGATGAGTTTTTGCTCACACCTCCCAAACATGTAAATCGCCCTGCAAACCCAAAACTATGGGTAATAACTCATGAAAATGTCCATAATACGCAAAAAAGACAATTTTTTTGTCACAACTCTAAAACATATAAATCGCCCTGGATACCCAAAACGACGAGTTTCTGGTCATACCGCGCAAACTTGCAAATCGCCCTGGAACCCCAAAACCGTGGGCAATAACTCATGAACGCGGACATAAAACGCAAACCGACGCGTTTTTGCTCACACCTCCCAAACATGTAAATCGCCCAGGAAACCCAAAACTATGGGCAATAACTCATGAAAATGTCCATAAAATGCAAAAAACGATGTGTTTTTGGTCATACCTCTCAAACATGTAAATCGCCCTAGTACCCCAAAACCGTGGGCAATAGCTCATTAAAACGGTCATAAAACACAAAAACGATCACTTTTTGGTCATACCGCTCAAACTTGTAAATCGCCCTGGAACCCCAAAACCGTGGGCAATAACTCATGAACACGGACATAAAACGCAAAACGGCGAGTTTTTGCTCACACCTCCCAAACATGTAAATCGTCCTCGAAACCCAAAACTATGGGCAATAACTCATGAAAATGTCCATAACACGCAAAAAAACGAGTTTTTGGTCATAACTCTAAAACATGTAAATCGTCCTGGAATACCATAACTATGGGCAATAGCTTATGAAAATGGCCATAAAATGCAAAAACGATGTGTTTTTGGTCATACCTCTCAAACATGTAAATCGCTCTAGAACCCCAAAACTGTGGGCAATAGCTCATTAAAACGGTCATAAAACACAAAAACGATGACTTTTTGGTCTATACCTCTCAAACATGTAAATTTCCCTGGAACCCCAAAACAATAGACAATAACTCATGAAAATTGCCATAAAACGCTAAAAAGACGAATGTTTAGTCATAAATTTGAAATATGTAAATCGCCCTAAAATCCCAAAAATATAGGCAATAGCTCATGAAAATGTCCATAAACCGCAAAAAAAGACGAGTTTTTGTTCATAGCTCTGAAACATGTTAATCGCCCTAGAACCCCAAAACTGTGGGCAATAAATCATGAAAACGGCCATGAAACTTAAAACGACGAGTTTTTGCTTATACCTCCCAAACATGTAAATCGCCCCGGAACCCCAAAATTGTGGGCAATAGCTCATGAAAACGACCATAAAAAGCAAAAACTACGACTTTTTGGCCATACCTCTCAAACATGTAAATAGCCCTGGAACCCAAAAACGATGGGCAATAGCTCATGAAAATGGTCATAAAACACAAAAACGACGAGTTTTTGGTCTATACCTCTCAAACATGTAAATTTCCCTAGAACCCCAAAACTATGGGCAATAACTCATAAAAATGCCCATAAGACACTAAAAAGAAGAATTTTTTGTCATAAATTTGAAACATGTAAATCGCCCTGGAACCCCAAAACAGTAGGTAACATCTCATTAAAACGACCAACAAAGGCAAAAAAGACGAGTTTCTGGTCATACGGCTCTAACATGTAAATCTCCCTGGAACCCCAGACCGTGGGCAATAGCTCATGAACACGGACATAAAACGCAAAATGATGAGTTTTTGCTCACACCTCCCAAACATGTAAATCGCCCTGCAAACCCAAAACTATGGGTAATAACTCATGAAAATGTCCATAATACGCAAAAAAGACAATTTTTTGGTCACAACTCTAAAACATATAAATCGCCCTGGATACCCAAAACGACGAGTTTCTGGTCATACCGCGCAAACTTGCAAATCGCCCTGGAACCCCAAAACCGTGGGCAATAACTCATGAACGCGGACATAAAACGCAAACCGACGCGTTTTTGCTCACACCTCCCAAACATGTAAATCGCCCAGGAAACCCAAAACTATGGGCAATAACTCATGAAAATGTCCATAAAATGCAAAAACGATGTGTTTTTGGTCATACCTCTCAAACATGTAAATCGCCCTAGAACCCCAAAACCGTGGGCAATAGCTCATTAAAACGGTCATAAAACACAAAAACGATCACTTTTTGGTCATACCGCTCAAACTTGAAATCGCCCTGGAACCCCAAAACCGTGGGCAATAACTCATGAACACGGACATAAAACGCAAAACGACGAGTTTTTGCTCACACCTCCCAAACATGTAAATAATCCTCGAAACCCAAAACTATTGGCAATAACTCATGAAAATGTCCATAACACGCAAAAAATACGAGTTTTTGATCATAACTCTAAAACATGTAAATCGCCCTGGAATCCCATAACTGTGGGCAATAGCTTATGAAAATGGCCATAAAATGCAAAAACGATGTGTTTTTGGTCATACCTCTCAAACATGTAAATCGCCCTCGAACCCCAAAACCGTGGGCAATAGCTCATTAAAACGGTCATAAAACACAAAAACGATGACTTTTTGGTCTATACCTCTCAAACATGTAAATTTCCCTGGAACCCCAAAACTATAGGCAATAACTCATGAAAATTGCCATAAAACGCTAAAAAGACGAATGTTTAGTCATAAATTTGAAATATGTAAATCGCCCTAAAATCCCAAAAATAAAGGCAATAGCTCATGAAATGTCCATAAACCGCAAAAAAAGACGAGTTTTTGTTCATACCTCTGAAACATGTTAATCGCCCTAGAACCCCAAAACTGTGGGCAATAAATCATGAAAACGGCCATGAAACTTAAAACGACGAGTTTTTGCTTATACCTCCCAAACATGTAAATCGCCCCGGAACCCCAAAACTGTGGGCAATAGCTCATGAAAACGGCCATAAAAAGCAAAAACTACGACTTTTTGGCCATACCTCTCAAACATGTAAATCGCCCTGGAACCCAAAAACGATGGGCAATAGCTCATGAAAACGGTCATAAAACACAAAAACGACGAGTTTTTGGTCTATACCTCTCAAACATGTAAATTTCCCTAGAACCCCAAAACTATGGGCAATAACTCATAAAAATGCCCATAAGACACTAAAAAGAAGAATTTTTTGTCATAAATTTGAAACATGTAAATCGCCCCGGAACCCCAAAACAGTAGGTAACATCTCATTAAAACGACCAACAAAGGCAAAAAAGACGAGTTTCTGGTCATACGGCTCTAACATGTAAATCTCCCTGGAACCCCAAACCGTGGGCAATAGCTCATGAACACGGACATAAAACGCAAAATGATGAGTTTTTGCTCACACCTCCCAAACATGTAAATCGCCCTGCAAACCCAAAACTATGGGTAATAACTCATGAAAATGTCCATAATACGCAAAAAAGACAATTTTTTTGTCACAACTCTAAAACATATAAATCGCCCTGGATACCCAAAACGACGAGTTTCTGGTCATACCGCGCAAACTTGCAAATCGCCCTGGAACCCCAAAACCGTGGGCAATAACTCATGAACGCGGACATAAAACGCAAACCGACGCGTTTTTGCTCACACCTCCCAAACATGTAAATCGCCCAGGAAACCCAAAACTATGGGCAATAACTCATGAAAATGTCCATAAAATGCAAAAAACGATGTGTTTTTGGTCATACCTCTCAAACATGTAAATCGCCCTAGTACCCCAAAACCGTGGGCAATAGCTCATTAAAACGGTCATAAAACACAAAAACGATCACTTTTTGGTCATACCGCTCAAACTTGTAAATCGCCCTGGAACCCCAAAACCGTGGGCAATAACTCATGAACACGGACATAAAACGCAAAACGACGAGTTTTTGCTCACACCTCCCAAACATGTAAATCGTCCTCGAAACCCAAAACTATGGGCAATAACTCATGAAAATGTCCATAACACGCAAAAAAGACGAGTTTTTGGTCATAACTCTAAAACATGTAAATCGTCCTGGAATACCATAACTATGGGCAATAGCTTATGAAAATGGCCATAAAATGCAAAAACGATGTGTTTTTGGTCATACCTCTCAAACATGTAAATCGCTCTAGAACCCCAAAACTGTGGACAATAGCTCATTAAAACGGTCATAAAACACAAAAACGATGACTTTTTGGTCTATACCTCTCAAACATGTAAATTTCCCTGGAACCCCAAAACAATAGACAATAACTCATGAAAATTGCCATAAAACGCTAAAAAGACGAATGTTTAGTCATAAATTTGAAATATGTAAATCGCCCTAAAATCCCAAAAATATAAGCAATAGCTCATGAAAATGTCCATAAACCGCAAAAAAGACGAGTTTTTGTTCATAGCTCTGAAACATGTTAATCGCCCTAGAACCCCAAAACTGTGGGCAATAAATCATGAAAACGGCCATGAAACTTAAAACGACGAGTTTTTGCTTATACCTCCCAAACATGTAAATCGCCCCGGAACCCCAAAATTGTGGGCAATAGCTCATGAAAACGACCATAAAAAGCAAAAACTACGACTTTTTGGCCATACCTCTCAAACATGTAAATAGCCCTGGAACCCAAAAACGATGGGCAATAGCTCATGAAAATGGTCATAAAACACAAAAACGACGAGTTTTTGGTCTATACCTCTCAAACATGTAAATTTCCCTAGAACCCCAAAACTATGGGCAATAACTCATAAAAATGCCCATAAGACACTAAAAAGAAGAATTTTTTGTCATAAATTTGAAACATGTAAATCGCCCTGGAACCCCAAAACAGTAGGTAACATCTCATTAAAACGACCAACAAAGGCAAAAAAGACGAGTTTCTGGTCATACGGCTCTAACATGTAAATCTCCCTGGAACCCCAAACCGTGGGCAATAGCTCATGAACACGGACATAAAACGCAAAATGATGAGTTTTTGCTCACACCTCCCAAACATGTAAATCGCCCTGCAAACCCAAAACTATGGGTAATAACTCATGAAAATGTCCATAATACGCAAAAAAGACAATTTTTTGGTCACAACTCTAAAACATATAAATCGCCCTGGATACCCAAAACGACGAGTTTCTGGTCATACCGCGCAAACTTGCAAATCGCCCTGGAACCCCAAAACCGTGGGCAATAACTCATGAACGCGGACATAAAACGCAAACCGACGCGTTTTTGCTCACACCTCCCAAACATGTAAATCGCCCAGGAAACCCAAAACTATGGGCAATAACTCATGAAAATGTCCATAAAATGCAAAAACGATGTGTTTTTGGTCATACCTCTCAAACATGTAAATCGCCCTAGAACCCCAAAACCGTGGGCAATAGCTCATTAAAACGGTCATAAAACACAAAAACGATCACTTTTTGGTCATACCGCTCAAACTTGAAATCGCCCTGGAACCCCAAAACCGTGGGCAATAACTCATGAACACGGACATAAAACGCAAAACGACGAGTTTTTGCTCACACCTCCCAAACATGTAAATAATCCTCGAAACCCAAAACTATTGGCAATAACTCATGAAAATGTCCATAACACGCAAAAAATACGAGTTTTTGATCATAACTCTAAAACATGTAAATCGCCCTGGAATCCCATAACTATGGGCAATAGCTTATGAAAATGGCCATAAAATGCAAAAACGATGTTTTTTTGGTCATACCTCTCAAACATGTAAATCGCCCTCGAACCCCAAAACCGTGGGCAATAGCTCATTAAAACGGTCATAAAACACAAAAACGATGACTTTTTGGTCTATACCTCTCAAACATGTAAATTTCCCTGGAACCCCAAAACTATAGGCAATAACTCATGAAAATTGCCATAAAACGCTAAAAAGACGAATGTTTAGTCATAAATTTGAAATATGTAAATCGCCCTAAAATCCCAAAAATAAAGGCAATAGCTCATGAAATGTCCATAAACCGCAAAAAAAGACGAGTTTTTGTTCATACCTCTGAAACATGTTAATCGCCCTAGAACCCCAAAACTGTGGGTAATAACTCATGAAAACAGCCATGAATCTTAAAAAGACGAGTTTTTGTTCATAGCTCTGAAACATGTTAATCGCCCTAGAACCCCAAAACTGTGGGCAATAAATCATGAAAACGGCCATGAAACTTAAAACGACGAGTTTTTGCTTATACCTCCCAAACATGTAAATCGCCCCGGAACCCCAAAATTGTGGGCAATAGCTCATGAAAACGACCATAAAAAGCAAAAACTACGACTTTTTGGCCATACCTCTCAAACATGTAAATAGCCCTGGAACCCAAAAACGATGGGCAATAGCTCATGAAAATGGTCATAAAACACAAAAACGACGAGTTTTTGGTCTATACCTCTCAAACATGTAAATTTCCCTAGAACCCCAAAACTATGGGCAATAACTCATAAAAATGCCCATAAGACACTAAAAAGAAGAATTTTTTGTCATAAATTTGAAACATGTAAATCGCCCTGGAACCCCAAAACAGTAGGTAACATCTCATTAAAACGACCAACAAAGGCAAAAAAGACGAGTTTCTGGTCATACGGCTCTAACATGTAAATCTCCCTGGAACCCCAAATCGTGGGCAATAGCTCATGAACACGGACATAAAACGCAAAATGATGAGTTTTTGCTCACACCTCCCAAACATGTAAATCGCCCTGCAAACCCAAAACTATGGGTAATAACTCATGAAAATGTCCATAATACGCAAAAAAGACAATTTTTTGGTCACAACTCTAAAACATATAAATCGCCCTGGATACCCAAAACGACGAGTTTCTGGTCATACCGCGCAAACTTGCAAATCGCCCTGGAACCCCAAAACCGTGGGCAATAACTCATGAACGCGGACATAAAACGCAAACCGACGCGTTTTTGCTCACACCTCCCAAACATGTAAATCGCCCAGGAAACCCAAAACTATGGGCAATAACTCATGAAAATGTCCATAAAATGCAAAAACGATGTGTTTTTGGTCATACCTCTCAAACATGTAAATCGCCCTAGAACCCCAAAACCGTGGGCAATAGCTCATTAAAACGGTCATAAAACACAAAAACGATCACTTTTTGGTCATACCGCTCAAACTTGAAATCGCCCTGGAACCCCAAAACCGTGGGCAATAACTCATGAACACGGACATAAAACGCAAAACGACGAGTTTTTGCTCACACCTCCCAAACATGTAAATAATCCTCGAAACCCAAAACTATTGGCAATAACTCATGAAAATGTCCATAACACGCAAAAAATACGAGTTTTTGATCATAACTCTAAAACATGTAAATCGCCCTGGAATCCCATAACTGTGGGCAATAGCTTATGAAAATGGCCATAAAATGCAAAAACGATGTGTTTTTGGTCATACCTCTCAAACATGTAAATCGCCCTCGAACCCCAAAACCGTGGGCAATAGCTCATTAAAACGGTCATAAAACACAAAAACGATGACTTTTTGGTCTATACCTCTCAAACATGTAAATTTCCCTGGAACCCCAAAACTATAGGCAATAACTCATGAAAATTGCCATAAAACGCTAAAAAGACGAATGTTTAGTCATAAATTTGAAATATGTAAATCGCCCTAAAATCCCAAAAATAAAGGCAATAGCTCATGAAATGTCCATAAACCGCAAAAAAAGACGAGTTTTTGTTCATACCTCTGAAACATGTTAATCGCCCTAGAACCCCAAAACTGTGGGCAATAAATCATGAAAACGGCCATGAAACTTAAAACGACGAGTTTTTGCTTATACCTCCCAAACATGTAAATCGCCCCGGAACCCCAAAACTGTGGGCAATAGCTCATGAAAACGGCCATAAAAAGCAAAAACTACGACTTTTTGGCCATACCTCTCAAACATGTAAATCGCCCTGGAACCCAAAAACGATGGGCAATAGCTCATGAAAACGGTCATAAAACACAAAAACGACGAGTTTTTGGTCTATACCTCTCAAACATGTAAATTTCCCTAGAACCCCAAAACTATGGGCAATAACTCATAAAAATGCCCATAAGACACTAAAAAGAAGAATTTTTTGTCATAAATTTGAAACATGTAAATCGCCCCGGAACCCCAAAACAGTAGGTAACATCTCATTAAAACGACCAACAAAGGCAAAAAAGACGAGTTTCTGGTCATACGGCTCTAACATGTAAATCTCCCTGGAACCCCAAACCGTGGGCAATAGCTCATGAACACGGACATAAAACGCAAAATGATGAGTTTTTGCTCACACCTCCCAAACATGTAAATCGCCCTGCAAACCCAAAACTATGGGTAATAACTCATGAAAATGTCCATAATACGCAAAAAAGACAATTTTTTGGTCACAACTCTAAAACATATAAATCGCCCTGGATACCCAAAACGACGAGTTTCTGGTCATACCGCGCAAACTTGCAAATCGCCCTGGAACCCCAAAACCGTGGGCAATAACTCATGAACGCGGACATAAAACGCAAACCGACGCGTTTTTGCTCACACCTCCCAAACATGTAAATCGCCCAGGAAACCCAAAACTATGGGCAATAACTCATGAAAATGTCCATAAAATGCAAAAAACGATGTGTTTTTGGTCATACCTCTCAAACATGTAAATCGCCCTAGTACCCCAAAACCGTGGGCAATAGCTCATTAAAACGGTCATAAAACACAAAAACGATCACTTTTTGGTCATACCGCTCAAACTTGTAAATCGCCCTGGAACCCCAAAACCGTGGGCAATAACTCATGAACACGGACATAAAACGCAAAACTCATTAAAACGGTCATAAAACACAAAAACGATGACTTTTTGGTCTATACCTCTCAAACATGTAAATTTCCCTGGAACCCCAAAACAATAGACAATAACTCATGAAAATTGCCATAAAACGCTAAAAAGACGAATGTTTAGTCATAAATTTGAAATATGTAAATCGCCCTAAAATCCCAAAAATATAAGCAATAGCTCATGAAAATGTCCATAAACCGCAAAAAAAGACGAGTTTTTGTTCATAGCTCTGAAACATGTTAATCGCCCTAGAACCCCAAAACTGTGGGCAATAAATCATGAAAACGGCCATGAAACTTAAAACGACGAGTTTTTGCTTATACCTCCCAAACATGTAAATCGCCCCGGAACCCCAAAATTGTGGGCAATAGCTCATGAAAACGACCATAAAAAGCAAAAACTACGACTTTTTGGCCATACCTCTCAAACATGTAAATCGCCCTAGAACCCCAAAACCGTGGGCAATAGCTCATTAAAACGGTCATAAAACACAAAAACGATCACTTTTTGGTCATACCGCTCAAACTTGAAATCGCCCTGGAACCCCAAAACCGTGGGCAATAACTCATGAACACGGACATAAAACGCAAAACGACGAGTTTTTGCTCACACCTCCCAAACATGTAAATAATCCTCGAAACCCAAAACTATTGGCAATAACTCATGAAAATGTCCATAACACGCAAAAAATACGAGTTTTTGATCATAACTCTAAAACATGTAAATCGCCCTGGAATCCCATAACTGTGGGCAATAGCTTATGAAAATGGCCATAAAATGCAAAAACGATGTGTTTTTGGTCATACCTCTCAAACATGTAAATCGCCCTCGAACCCCAAAACCGTGGGCAATAGCTCATTAAAACGGTCATAAAACACAAAAACGATGACTTTTTGGTCTATACCTCTCAAACATGTAAATTTCCCTGGAACCCCAAAACTATAGGCAATAACTCATGAAAATTGCCATAAAACGCTAAAAAGACGAATGTTTAGTCATAAATTTGAAATATGTAAATCGCCCTAAAATCCCAAAAATAAAGGCAATAGCTCATGAAATGTCCATAAACCGCAAAAAAAGACGAGTTTTTGTTCATACCTCTGAAACATGTTAATCGCCCTAGAACCCCAAAACTGTGGGCAATAAATCATGAAAACGGCCATGAAACTTAAAACGACGAGTTTTTGCTTATACCTCCCAAACATGTAAATCGCCCCGGAACCCCAAAACTGTGGGCAATAGCTCATGAAAACGGCCATAAAAAGCAAAAACTACGACTTTTTGGCCATACCTCTCAAACATGTAAATCGCCCTGGAACCCAAAAACGATGGGCAATAGCTCATGAAAACGGTCATAAAACACAAAAACGACGAGTTTTTGGTCTATACCTCTCAAACATGTAAATTTCCCTAGAACCCCAAAACTATGGGCAATAACTCATAAAAATGCCCATAAGACACTAAAAAGAAGAATTTTTTGTCATAAATTTGAAACATGTAAATCGCCCTGGAACCCCAAAACAGTAGGTAACATCTCATTAAAACGACCAACAAAGGCAAAAAAGACGAGTTTCTGGTCATACGGCTCTAACATGTAAATCTCCCTGGAACCCCAAACCGTGGGCAATAGCTCATGAACACGGACATAAAACGCAAAATGATGAGTTTTTGCTCACACCTCCCAAACATGTAAATCGCCCTGCAAACCCAAAACTATGGGTAATAACTCATGAAAATGTCCATAATACGCAAAAAAGACAATTTTTTGGTCACAACTCTAAAACATATAAATCGCCCTGGATACCCAAAACGACGAGTTTCTGGTCATACCGCGCAAACTTGCAAATCGCCCTGGAACCCCAAAACCGTGGGCAATAACTCATGAACGCGGACATAAAACGCAAACCGACGCGTTTTTGCTCACACCTCCCAAACATGTAAATCGCCCAGGAAACCCAAAACTATGGGCAATAACTCATGAAAATGTCCATAAAATGCAAAAAACGATGTGTTTTTGGTCATACCTCTCAAACATGTAAATCGCCCTAGTACCCGAAAACCGTGGGCAATAGCTCATTAAAACGGTCATAAAACACAAAAACGATCACTTTTTGGTCATACCGCTCAAACTTGTAAATCGCCCTGGAACCCCAAAACCGTGGGCAATAACTCATGAACACGGACATAAAACGCAAAACGACGAGTTTTTGCTCACACCTCCCAAACATGTAAATAATCCTCGAAACCCAAAACTATTGGCAATAACTCATGAAAATGTCCATAACACGCAAAAAATAGGAGTTTTTGATCATAACTCTAAAACATGTAAATCGCCCTGGAATCCCATAACTGTGGGCAATAGCTTATGAAAATGGCCATAAAATGCAAAAACGATGTGTTTTTGGTCATACCTCTCAAACATGTAAATCGCCCTCGAACCCCAAAACCGTGGGCAATAGCTCATTAAAACGGTCATAAAACACAAAAACGATGACTTTTTGGTCTATACCTCTCAAACATGTAAATTTCCCTGGAACCCCAAAACTATAGGCAATAACTCATGAAAATTGCCATAAAACGCTAAAAAGACGAATGTTTAGTCATAAATTTGAAATATGTAAATCGCCCTAAAATCCCAAAAATAAAGGCAATAGCTCATGAAATGTCCATAAACCGCAAAAAAAGACGAGTTTTTGTTCATACCTCTGAAACATGTTAATCGCCCTAGAACCCCAAAACTGTGGGCAATAAATCATGAAAACGGCCATGAAACTTAAAACGACGAGTTTTTGCTTATACCTCCCAAACATGTAAATCGCCCCGGAACCCCAAAACTGTGGGCAATAGCTCATGAAAACGGCCATAAAAAGCAAAAACTACGACTTTTTGGCCATACCTCTCAAACATGTAAATCGCCCTGGAACCCAAAAACGATGGGCAATAGCTCATGAAAACGGTCATAAAACACAAAAACGACGAGTTTTTGGTCTATACCTCTCAAACATGTAAATTTCCCTAGAACCCCAAAACTATGGGCAATAACTCATAAAAATGCCCATAAGACACTAAAAAGAAGAATTTTTTGTCATAAATTTGAAACATGTAAATCGCCCCGGAACCCCAAAACAGTAGGTAACATCTCATTAAAACGACCAACAAAGGCAAAAAAGACGAGTTTCTGGTCATACGGCTCTAACATGTAAATCTCCCTGGAACCCCAAACCGTGGGCAATAGCTCATGAACACGGACATAAAACGCAAAATGATGAGTTTTTGCTCACACCTCCCAAACATGTAAATCGCCCTGCAAACCCAAAACTATGGGTAATAACTCATGAAAATGTCCATAATACGCAAAAAAGACAATTTTTTGGTCACAACTCTAAAACATATAAATCGCCCTGGATACCCAAAACGACGAGTTTCTGGTCATACCGCGCAAACTTGCAAATCGCCCTGGAACCCCAAAACCGTGGGCAATAACTCATGAACGCGGACATAAAACGCAAACCGACGCGTTTTTGCTCACACCTCCCAAACATGTAAATCGCCCAGGAAACCCAAAACTATGGGCAATAACTCATGAAAATGTCCATAAAATGCAAAAACGATGTGTTTTTGGTCATACCTCTCAAACATGTAAATCGCCCTAGTACCCCAAAACCGTGGGCAATAGCTCATTAAAACGGTCATAAAACACAAAAACGATCACTTTTTGGTCATACCGCTCAAACTTGTAAATCGCCCTGGAACCCCAAAACCGTGGGCAATAACTCATGAACACGGACATAAAACGCAAAACGACGAGTTTTTGCTCACACCTCCCAAACATGTAAATAATCCTCGAAACCCAAAACTATTGGCAATAACTCATGAAAATGTCCATAACACGCAAAAAATACGAGTTTTTGGTCATAACTCTAAAACATGTAAATCGCCCTGGAATCCCATAACTATGGGCAATAGCTTATGAAAATGGCCATAAAATGCAAAAACGATGTGTTTTTGGTCATACCTCTCAAACATGTAAATCGCCCTCGAACCCCAAAACCGTGGGCAATAGCTCATTAAAACGGTCATAAAACACAAAAACGATGACTTTTTGGTCTATACCTCTCAAACATGTAAATTTCCCTGGAACCCCAAAACTATAGGCAATAACTCATGAAAATTGCCATAAAACGCTAAAAAGACGAATGTTTAGTCATAAATTTGAAATATGTAAATCGCCCTAAAATCCCAAAAATAAAGGCAATAGCTCATGAAATGTCCATAAACCGCAAAAAAAGACGAGTTTTTGTTCATACCTCTGAAACATGTTAATCGCCCTAGAACCCCAAAACTGTGGGCAATAAAGCATGAAAACGGCCATGAAACTTAAAACGACGAGTTTTTGCTTATACCTCCCAAACATGTAAATCGCCCCGGAACCCCAAAACTGTGGGCAATAGCTCATGAAAACGGCCATAAAAAGCAAAAACTACGACTTTTTGGCCATACCTCTCAAACATGTAAATCGCCCTGGAACCCAAAAACGATGGGCAATAGCTCATGAAAACGGTCATAAAACACAAAAACGACGAGTTTTTGGTCTATACCTCTCAAACATGTAAATTTCCCTAGAACCCCAAAACTATGGGCAATAACTCATAAAAATGCCCATAAGACACTAAAGAGAAGAATTTTTTGTCATAAATTTGAAACATGTAAATCGCCCCGGAACCCCAAAACAGTAGGTAACATCTCATTAAAGCGACCAACAAAGGCAAAAAAGACGAGTTTCTGGTCATACGGCTCTAACATGTAAATCTCCCTGGAACCCCAAACCGTGGGCAATAGCTCATGAACACGGACATAAAACGCAAAATGATGAGTTTTTGCTCACACCTCCCAAACATGTAAATCGCCCTGCAAACCCAAAACTATGGGTAATAACTCATGAAAATGTCCATAATACGCAAAAAAGACAATTTTTTGGTCACAACTCTAAAACATATAAATCGCCCTGGATACCCAAAACGACGAGTTTCTGGTCATACCGCGCAAACTTGCAAATCGCCCTGGAACCCCAAAACCGTGGGCAATAACTCATGAACGCGGACATAAAACGCAAACCGACGCGTTTTTGCTCACACCTCCCAAACATGTAAATCGCCCAGGAAACCCAAAACTATGGGCAATAACTCATGAAAATGTCCATAAAATGCAAAAAACGATGTGTTTTTGGTCATACCTCTCAAACATGTAAATCGCCCTAGTACCCCAAAACCGTGGGCAATAGCTCATTAAAACGGTCATAAAACACAAAAACGATCACTTTTTGGTCATACCGCTCAAACTTGTAAATCGCCCTGGAACCCCAAAACCGTGGGCAATAACTCATGAACACGGACATAAAACGCAAAACGACGAGTTTTTGCTCACACCTCCCAAACATGTAAATCGTCCTCGAAACCCAAAACTATGGGCAATAACTCATGAAAATGTCCATAACACGCAAAAAAGACGAGTTTTTGGTCATAACTCTAAAACATGTAAATCGTCCTGGAATACCATAACTATGGGCAATAGCTTATGAAAATGGCCATAAAATGCAAAAACGATGTGTTTTTGGTCATACCTCTCAAACATGTAAATCGCTCTAGAACCCCAAAACTGTGGGCAATAGCTCATTAAAACGGTCATAAAACACAAAAACAATGACTTTTTGGTCTATACCTCTCAAACATGTAAATTTCCCTGGAACCCCAAAACAATAGACAATAACTCATGAAAATTGCCATAAAACGCTAAAAAGACGAATGTTTAGTCATAAATTTGAAATATGTAAATCGCCCTAAAATCCCAAAAATATAAGCAATAGCTCATGAAAATGTCCATAAACCGCAAAAAAAGACGAGTTTTTGTTCATAGCTCTGAAACATGTTAATCGCCCTAGAACCCCAAAACTGTGGGCAATAAATCATGAAAACGGCCATGAAACTTAAAACGACGAGTTTTTGCTTATACCTCCCAAACATGTAAATCGCCCCGGAACCCCAAAATTGTGGGCAATAGCTCATGAAAACGACCATAAAAAGCAAAAACTACGACTTTTTGGCCATACCTCTCAAACATGTAAATAGCCCTGGAACCCAAAAACGATGGGCAATAGCTCATGAAAATGGTCATAAAACACAAAAACGACGAGTTTTTGGTCTATACCTCTCAAACATGTAAATTTCCCTAGAACCCCAAAACTATGGGCAATAACTCATAAAAATGCCCATAAGACACTAAAAAGAAGAATTTTTTGTCATAAATTTGAAACATGTAAATCGCCCTGGAACCCCAAAACAGTAGGTAACATCTCATTAAAACGACCAACAAAGGCAAAAAAGACGAGTTTCTGGTCATACGGCTCTAACATGTAAATCTCCCTGGAACCCCAAACCGTGGGCAATAGCTCATGAACACGGACATAAAACGCAAAATGATGAGTTTTTGCTCACACCTCACAAACATGTAAATCGCCCTGCAAACCCAAAACTATGGGTAATAACTCATGAAAATGTCCATAATACGCAAAAAAGACAATTTTTTGGTCACAACTCTAAAACATATAAATCGCCCTGGATACCCAAAACGACGAGTTTCTGGTCATACCGCGCAAACTTGCAAATCGCCCTGGAACCCCAAAACCGTGGGCAATAACTCATGAACGCGGACATAAAACGCAAACCGACGCGTTTTTGCTCACACCTCCCAAACATGTAAATCGCCCAGGAAACCCAAAACTATGGGCAATAACTCATGAAAATGTCCATAAAATGCAAAAACGATGTGTTTTTGGTCATACCTCTCAAACATGTAAATCGCCCTAGAACCCCAAAACCGTGGGCAATAGCTCATTAAAACGGTCATAAAACACAAAAACGATCACTTTTTGGTCATACCGCTCAAACTTGTAAATCGCCCTGGAACCCCACAACCGTGGGCAATAACTCATGAACACGGACATAAAACGCAAAACGACGAGTTTTTGCTCACACCTCCCAAACATGTAAATCGTCCTCAAAACCCAAAACTATGGGCAATAACTCATGAAAATGTCCATAACACGCAAAAAATACGAGTTTTTGGTCATAACTCTAAAACATGTAATTCGCCCTGGAATCCCATAACTATGGGCAATAGCTTATGAAAATGGCCATAAAATGCAAAAAATATGTGTTTTTGGTCATACCTCTCAAACATGTAAATCTCCCTAGAACCCCAAAACCGTGGGCAATAGCTCATTAAAACGGTCATAAAACACAAAAACGATGACTTTTTGGTCTATACCTCTCAAACATGTAAATTTCCCTGGAACCCCAAAACTATAGGCAATAACTCATGAAAATTGCCATAAAACGCTAAAAAGACGAATGTTTAGTCATAAATTTGAAATATGTAAATAGCCCTAAAATCCCAAAAATATAGGCAATAGCTCATGAAAATGTCCATAAACCGCAAAAGAAGACGATTTTTTGTTCATACCTCTGAAACATGTTAATGGCCCTAGAACCCCAAAACTGTGGGCAATAAATCATGAAAACGGCCATGAAACTTAAAACGACGAGTTTTTGCTTATACCTCCCAAACATGTAAATCGCCCCGGAACCCCAAAACTGTGGGCAATAGCTCATGAAAACGGCCATAAAAAGCAAAAACTACGACTTTTTGGCCATACCTATCAAACATGTAAATCGCCCTGGAACCCAAAAACGATAGGCAATAGCTCATGAAAACGGTCATAAAACACAAAAACGACGAGTTTTTGGTCTATACCTCTCAAACATGTAAATTTCCCTAGAACCCCAAAACTATGGGCAATAACTCATAAAAATGCCCATAAGACACTAAAAAGAAGAATTTTTTGTCATAAATTTGAAACATGTAAATCACCCTGGAACCCCAAAACAGTAGGTAACATCTCATTAAAACGACCAACAAAGGCAAAAAAGACGAGTTTCTGGTCATACGGCTCTAACATGTAAATCTCCCTGGAACCCCAAAACCGTGGGCAATAGCTCATGAACACGAACATAAAACGCAAAATGATGAGTTTTTGCTCACACCTCCCAAACATGTAAATCGCCCTGCAAACCCAAAATAATGGGTAATAACTCATGAAAATGTCCATAAAACGTAAAAAAGACGATTTTTTGGTCACAACTCTAAAACATATAAATCGCCCTGGATACCCAAAACGACGAGTTTCTGGTCATACCGCGCAAACTTGTAAATCGCCCTGGAACCCCAAAACCGTGGGCAATAACTCATGAACGCGGACATAAAACACAAACCGACGCTTTTTGCTCACACCTCCCAAACATGTAAATCGCCCAGGAAACCCAAAACTATGGGCAATAACTCATGAAAATGTCCATAAAATGCAAAAATGATGTGTTTTTGGTCATACCTCTCAAACATGTAAATCGCCCTAGAACCCCAAAACCGTGGGCAATAGCTCATTAAAACAGTCATATAACACAAAAACGATCACTTTTTGGTCATACCGCTCAAACATGTAAATCGCCCTGGAACCCCAAAACCGTGGGCAAATAACTCATGAACACGGACATAAAACGCAAAACGACGAGTTTTTGCTCACACCTCCCAAACATGTAAATCGTCCTCGAAACCCAAAACTATGGGCAATAACTCATGAAAATGTCCATAACACGCAAAAAATACGAGTTTTTGGTCATAACTCTAAAACATGTAATTCGTCCTGGAATCCCATAACTATGGGCAATAGCTTATGAAAATGGCCATAAAATGCAAAAAAGATGTGTTTTTGGTCATACCTCTCAAACATGTAAATCGCTCTAGAACCCCAAAACCGTGGGCAATAGCTCATTAAAACGGTCATAAAACACAAAAACGATGACTTTTTGGTCTATACCTCTCAAACATGTAAATTTCCCTGGAACCCCAAAACTATAGGCAATAACTCATGAAAATTGCCATAAAACGCTAAAAAGACGAATGTTTAGTCATAAATTTGAAATATGTAAATAGCCCTAAAATCCCAAAAATATAGGCAATAGCTCATGAAAATGTCCATAAACCGCAAAAGAAGACGATTTTTTGTTCATACCTCTGAAACATGTTAATGGCCCTGTGGGCAATAAATCATGAAAACGGCCATGAAACTTAAAACGACGAGTTTTTGCTTATACCTCCCAAACATGTAAATCGCCCCGGAACCACAAAACTGTGGGCAATAGCTCATGAAAACGGCCATAAAAAGCAAAAACTACGACTTTTTGGCCATACCTCTCAAACATGTAAATCGCCCTGGAACCCAAAAACGATGGGCAATAGCTCATGAAAACGGTCATAAAACACAAAAACGACGAGTTTTTGGTCTATACCTCTCAAACATGTAAATTTCCCTAGAACCCCAAAACTATGGGCAATAACTCATAAAAATGCCCATAAGACACTAAAAAGAAGAATTTTTTGTCATAAATTTGAAACATGTAAATCGCCCCGGAACCCCAAAACAGTAGGTAACATCTCATTAAAACGACCAACAAAGGCAAAAAAGACGAGTTTCTGGTCATACGGCTCTAACATGTAAATCTCCCTGGAACCCCAAACCGTGGGCAATAGCTCATGAACACGGACATAAAACGCAAAATGATGAGTTTTTGCGCACACCTCCCAAACATGTAAATCGCCCTGCAAACCCAAAACTATGGGTAATAACTCATGAAAATGTCCATAATACGCAAAAAAGACAATTTTTTGGTCACAACTCTAAAACATATAAATCGCCCTGGATACCCAAAACGACGAGTTTCTGGTCATACCGCGCAAACTTGCAAATCGCCCTGGAACCCCAAAACCGTGGGCAATAACTCATGAACGCGGACATAAAACGCAAACCGACGCGTTTTTGCTCACACCTCCCAAACATGTAAATCGCCCAGGAAACCCAAAACTATGGGCAATAACTCATGAAAATGTCCATAAAATGCAAAAACGATGTGTTTTTGGTCATACCTCTCAAACATGTAAATCGCCCTAGAACCCCAAAACCGTGGGCAATAGCTCATTAAAACGGTCATAAAACACAAAAACGATCACTTTTTGGTCATACCGCTCAAACTTGTAAATCGCCCTGGAACCCCACAACCGTGGGCAATAACTCATGAACACGGACATAAAACGCAAAACGACGAGTTTTTGCTCACACCTCCCAAACATGTAAATCGTCCTCGAAACCCAAAACTATGGGCAATAACTCATGAAAATGTCCATAACACGCAAAAAATACGAGTTTTTGGTCATAACTCTAAAACATGTAAATCGTCCTGGAATACCATAACTATGGGCAATAGCTTATGAAAATGGCCATAAAATGCAAAAACGATGTGTTTTTGGTCATACCTCTCAAACATGTAAATCGCTCTAGAACCCCAAAACTGTGGGCAATAGCTCATTAAAACGGTCATAAAACACAAAAACGATGACTTTTTGGTCTATACCTCTCAAACATGTAAATTTCCCTGGAACCCCAAAACTATAGGCAATAACTCATGAAAATTGCCATAAAACGCTAAAAAGACGAATGTTTAGTCATAAATTTGAAATATGTAAATAGCCCTAAAATCCCAAAAATATAGGCAATAGCTCATGAAAATGTCCATAAACCGCAAAAGAAGACGATTTTTTGTTCATACCTCTGAAACATGTTAATGGCCCTAGAACCCCAAAACTGTGGGCAATAAATCATGAAAACGGCCATGAAACTTAAAACGACGAGTTTTTGCTTATACCTCCCAAACATGTAAATCGCCCCGGAACCCCAAAACTGTGGGCAATAGCTCATGAAAACGGCCATAAAAAGCAAAAACTACGACTTTTTGGCCATACCTATCAAACATGTAAATCGCCCTGGAACCCAAAAACGATGGGCAATAGCTCATGAAAACGGTCATAAAACACAAAAACGACGAGTTTTTGGTCTATACCTCTCAAACATGTAAATTTCCCTAGAACCCCAAAACTATGGGCAATAACTCATAAAAATGCCCATAAGACACTAAAAAGAAGAATTTTTTGTCATAAATTTGAAACATGTAAATCACCCTGGAACCCCAAAACAGTAGGTAACATCTCATTAAAACGACCAACAAAGGCAAAAAAGACGAGTTTCTGGTCATACGGCTCTAACATGTAAATCTCCCTGGAACCCCAAAACCGTGGGCAATAGCTCATGAACACGAACATAAAACGCAAAATGATGAGTTTTTGCTCACACCTCCCAAACATGTAAATCGCCCTGCAAACCCAAAATAATGGGTAATAACTCATGAAAATGTCCATAAAACGTAAAAAAGACGATTTTTTGGTCACAACTCTAAAACATATAAATCGCCCTGGATACCCAAAACGACGAGTTTCTGGTCATACCGCGCAAACTTGTAAATCGCCCTGGAACCCCAAAACCGTGGGCAATAACTCATGAACGCGGACATAAAACACAAACCGACGCTTTTTGCTCACACCTCCCAAACATGTAAATCGCCCAGGAAACCCAAAACTATGGGCAATAACTCATGAAAATGTCCATAAAATGCAAAAATGATGTGTTTTTGGTCATACCTCTCAAACATGTAAATCGCCCTAGAACCCCAAAACCGTGGGCAATAGCTCATTAAAACAGTCATATAACACAAAAACGATCACTTTTTGGTCATACCGCTCAAACATGTAAATCGCCCTGGAACCCCAAAACCGTGGGCAAAATAACTCATGAACACGGACATAAAACGCAAAACGACGAGTTTTTGCTCACACCTCCCAAACATGTAAATCGTCCTCGAAACCCAAAACTATGGGCAATAACTCATGAAAATGTCCATAACACGCAAAAAATACGAGTTTTTGGTCATAACTCTAAAACATGTAAATCGTCCTGGAATCCCATAACTATGGGCAATAGCTTATGGAAATGGCCATAAAATGCAAAAAAGATGTGTTTTTGGTCATACCTCTCAAACATGTAAATCGCTCTAGAACCCCAAAACCGTGGGCAATAGCTCATTAAAACGGTCATAAAACACAAAAACGATGACTTTTTGGTCTATACCTCTCAAACATGTAAATTTCCCTGGAACCCCAAAACTATAGGCAATAACTCATGAAAATTGCCATAAAACGCTAAAAAGACGAATGTTTAGTCATAAATTTGAAATATGTAAATAGCCCTAAAATCCCAAAAATATAGGCAATAGCTCATGAAAATGTCCATAAACCGCAAAAGAAGACGATTTTTTGTTCATACCTCTGAAACATGTTAATGGCCCTGTGGGCAATAAATCATGAAAACGGCCATGAAACTTAAAACGACGAGTTTTTGCTTATACCTCCCAAACATGTAAATCGCCCCGGAACCCCAAAACTGTGGGCAATAGCTCATGAAAACGGCCATAAAAAGCAAAAACTACGACTTTTTGGCCATACCTATCAAACATGTAAATCGCCCTGGAACCCAAAAACGATGGGCAATAGCTCATGAAAACGGTCATAAAACACAAAAACGACGATTTTTTGGTCTATACCTCTCAAACATGTAAATTTCCCTAGAACCCCAAAACTATGGGCGATAACTCATAAAAATGCCCATAAGACACTAAAAAGAAGAATTTTTTGTCATAAATTTGAAACATGTAAATCGCCCTGGAACCCCAAAACAGTAGGTAACATCTCATTAAAACGACCAACAAAGGCAAAAAAGACGAGTTTCTGGTCATACGGCTCTAACATGTAAATCTCCCTGGAACCCCAAAACCGTGGGCAATAGCTCATGAACACGGACATAAAACGCAAAATGATGAGTTTTTGCTCACACCTCCCAAACATGTAAATCGCCCTGCAAACCCAAAACTATGGGTAATAACTCATGAAAATGTCCATAAAACGTAAAAAAGACGATTTTTTGGTCACAACTCTAAAACATATAAATCGCCCTGGATACCCAAAACGACGAGTTTCTGGTCATACCGCGCAAACTTGCAAATCGCCCTGGAACCCCAAAACCGTGGGCTATAACTCATGAGCGCGGACATAAAACGCAAACCGACGCGTTTTTGCTCACACCTCCCAAACATGTAAATCGCCCAGGAACCCAAAACTATGGGCAATAACTCATGAAAATGTCCATAAAATGCAAAAACGATGTGTTTTTGGTCATACCTCTCAAACATGTAAATCGCCCTAGAACCCCAAAACCGTGGGAAATAGCTCATTAAAACGGTCATATAACACAAAAACGATCACTTTTTGGTCATACCGCTCAAACTTGTAAATCGCCCTGGAACCCCAAAACCGTGGGCAATAACTCATGAACACGGACATAAAACGCAAAACGACGAGTTTTTGCTCACACCTCCCAAACATGTAAATAATCCTCGAAACCCAAAACTATGGGCAATAACTCATGAAAATGTCCATAACACGCAAAAAATACGAGTTTTTGATCATAACTCTAAAACATGTAAATCGCCCTGGAATCCCATAACTATGGGCAATAGCTTATGAAAATGGCCATAAAATGCACAAACGATGTGTTTTTGGTCATACCTCTCAAACATGTAAATCGCCCTAGAATTCCAAAACCGTGGGCAATAGCTCATTAAAACGGTCATAAAACACAAAAACGATGACTTTTTGGTCTATACCTCTCAAACATGTAAATTTCCCTGGAACCCCAAAACAATAGACAATAACTCATGAAAATTGCCATAAAACGCTAAAAAGACGAATGTTTAGTCATAAATTTAAAATATGTAAATCGCCCTCAAATCCCAAAAATAAAGGCAATAGCTCATGAAATGTCCATAAACCGCAAAAAAAGACGAGTTTTTGTTCATACCTCTGAAACATGTTAATCGCCCTAGAACCCCAAAACTGTGGGCAATAAATCATGAAAACGGCCATGAAACTTAAAAACGACGAGTTTTTGCTTATACCTCCCAAACATGTAAATAGCCCCGGAACCCCAAAACTGTGGGCAATAGCTCATGAAAACGGCCATAAAAAGCAAAAACTACGACTTTTTGGCCATACCTCTCAAACATGTAAATCGACCTGGAACCCAAAAACTATGGGCGATAACTCATAAAAATGCCCATAAGACACTAAAAAGAAGAATTTTTTGTCATAAATTTGAAACATGTAAATCGCCCCGGAACCCCAAAACAGTAGGTAACATCTCATTAAAACGACCAACAAAGGCAAAAAAGACGAGTTTCTGGTCATACGGCTCTAACATGTAAATCTCCCTGGAACCCCAAACCGTGGGCAATAGCTCATGAACACGGACATAAAACGCAAAATGATGAGTTTTTGCTCACACCTCCCAAACATGTAAATCGCCCTGCAAACCCAAAGCTATGGGTAATAACTCATGAAAATGTCCATAAAATGCAAAAAAGACGAGTTTTTGGTCACAACTCTAAAACATGTAAATCGCCCTGGAAACCCAAAACGACGAGTTTCGGGCCATACCGCGCAAACTTGTAAATCGCCCTGGAACCCCAAAACAGTGGGCAATAACTCATGGAAACGGCCATAAAAAGCAAAAACTACGATTTTTCGTCATACCTCTCAAACATGTAAATCGCCCTAGAACCCCAAAACGGTGGGCAATAGCTCATTAAAACGGTCACAAACATAAAAACAATGACTTTTTGGTCTTTACCTCTTAAACTTGTAAATCGCCCTGGAACCCCAAAACAGTGGGCAATAACTCATGAACACGGACATAAAACGCAAAACGACGAGTTTTCTCTCAGACCTCCCAAACATGTAAATCGTCCTCGAAACCCAAAACTATGGGCAATAACTCATGAAAATGTCCATCACGCAAAAAAGACGAGTTTTTGGTCATAACTCTAAAACATGTAAATCGTCCTGGAATCCCATAACTATGGGCAATAGCTTATGAAAATGGCCATAAAATGCAAAAACGATGTGTTTTTGGTCATACCTCTCAAACATGTAAATCGCCCTAGAACCCCAAAATCGTGGGCAATAGCTCATTAAAACAGTCATAAAACACAAAAACGATGACTTTTTGGTCTATACCTCTCAAACATGTAAATTTCCCTGGAACCCCAAAACAATAGACAATAACTCATGAAAATTGCCATAAAACGCTAAAAAGACGAACGTTTAGTCATAAATTTGAAATATGTAAATCGCCCTAAAATCCCAAAAATATAGGCAATAGCTCATGAAAATGTCCATAAACGCAAAAAAAGACGAGTTTTTGTTCATACCTCTGAAACATGTTAATCGCCCTAGAACCCCAAAACTGTGGGCAATAAATCATGAAAACGGCCATGAAACTTAAAACGACGAGTTTTTGCTTATACCTCCCAAACATGTAAATCGCCCCGGAACCCCAAAACTGTGGGCAATAGCTCATGAAAACGGCCATAAAAAGCAAAAACTACGACTTTTTGGCCATACCTCTCAAACATGTAAATCGCCCTGGAACCCAAAAACGATGGGCAATAGCTCATGAAAACGGTCATAAAACACAAAACGACGATTTTTTGTTCTATACCTCTCAAACATGTAAATTTCCCTAGAACCCCAAAACTATGAGCAATAACTCATAAAAATGCGCATAAGACACTGAAAAGAAGAATTTTTTGTCATAAATTTGAAACATGTAAATCGCCCTGGAACCCCAAAACAGTGGGTAACATCTCATTAAAACGACCAACAAACGCAAAAAAGACGAGTTTCTGGTCATACGGCTCTAACATGTAAATCTCCCTGGAACCCCAAAACCGTGGGAAATAGCTCATGAACACGGACATAAAATGCAAAACGACGAGTTTTTGCTCATACCTCCCAAGCATGTAAATCGCCGTGGAAACCCAAAACTATGGGCAATTACTCATGAAAATGTCCATAAAACGCAAAAAAGACGAGTTTTTGGTCATAACTCTAAAATATGTTAATCGCCCTGGAAACCCAAAACGACGAGTTTCTGGTCATATAGCTCAAACTTGTAAATCGCCCTGGAACCCCAAAACCGTGGGCAATAACTCATGAACATGGACATAAAACGCAAAATGACGAGTTTTTTGCTCACACCTCCCAAACATGTAAATCGCCCTGCAAACCCAAAACTATGGGTAATAACTCATGAAAATGTCCATAACAAGCAAAAATGACGAGTTTTTGGTCATAACTCTAAAACATGTAAATCGCCCTGGAAACCCAAAACGACGAGTTTCTGGTCATACCTCTCAAACATGTAAATCGCCCTAGAACCCCTAAACTATGGGCAATAGCTCATGAAAACGGCCATAAAAAGCAAAAACTACATTTTTTCGTCATACCTCTCAAACATGTAAATCGCCCTAGAAGCCCAAAACGATGGGCAATAGCTCATTAAAACGGTAATAAAACATAAAAACGATGACTTTTTGGTCTATACCTCTTAAACATGTAAATTTCCCTGGAACCCCAAAACTATAGACAATAACTCATGAAAGTTGCCATAAAACGCTAAAAAGACGAATGTTTAGTCATGAATTTGAAATATGTAAATCGCCCTAAAATCCCAATACTATTGGCAATAGCTCATGAAAATGTCCATAAACCGCAAAAAGCGACGAGTTTTTGTTCATACCTCTGAATCATGTCAATCGCCCTAGAACCCCAAAACTGTGGGCAATAACTCATGAAAACAGCCATGAAACATAAAAAGACGAGTTTTTGCTTATACCTCCCAAACATGTAAATCGCCCCGGAACCCCAAAACTGTGGGCAATAGCTCATGAAAACGGCCATAAAAAGCAAAAACTACGACTTTTTGGCCATACCTCTCAAACATGTAAATCGCCCTGGAACCCAAAAACGATGGGCAATAGCTCATGAAAACGGTCATAAAACACAAAAACGACGATTTTTTGTTCTATACCTCTCAAACATGTAAATTTCCCTAGAACCCAAAAACTATGGGCAATAACTCATAAAAATGCCCATAAGACGCTAAAAAGAAGAATTTTTTGTCATAAATTTGAAACATGTAAATCGCCCTAGAACCCCAAAACAGTGGGTAACAGCTCATTAAAACGACCAACAAACGCAAAAACGACGAGTTTCTGGTCATACCGCTCTAACTTGTAAATCTCCCTGGAACCCCAAAACCGTGGGTAATAACTCATGAGCACGGACATAAAGCGCAAAATGACGAGTTTTTGCTCACACCTCCCAAACATGTAAATCGCCCCTGGAAACCCAAAACTATGGGCAATTACTCATGAAAATGTCCATAAAACGCAAAAGACGAGTTTTTGGTCATAACTCTAAAACATGTAAATCGCCATGGAATCCCATAACTATGGGCTATAGCTAATGAAAATGGCCATAAAATGCAAAAACGAGGTGTTTTTGGTCATACCTCTCAAACATGTAAATCGCCCTGGAATCCCATATCTATGGGCAAAAGCTCATGAAAACTGCCATAAAAAGCAAAAACGAGGTGTTTTTGGTCATACCTCTCAAACATGTAAATCGCCCTAGAACCCCTAAACTATGGGCAATAGCTCATGAAAACGGCCATAAAAAGCAAAAACTACGATTTTTCGTCATACCTCTCAAACATGTAAATCGCCCTAGAACCCCAAAACGGAGGGCAATAGCTCATTAAAACGGTCATAAAACATAAAAACGATGACTTTTTGGTCTATACATCTTAAACATGTAAATTTCCCTGGAACCCCAAAACTATAGACAATAACTCATGAAAGTTGCCATAAAACGCTAAAAACACGAATGTTTAGACATAAATTTGAAATATGTAAATCTCCCTAAAATCCCAAAACTATAGGCAATAGCTCATGAAAATGTCCATAAACCGCAAAAAACGACGAGTTTTTGTTCATACCTCTGAAACATGTTAATCGCCCTAGAACCCGAAAACTGTGGGCAATTCCTCATGGAAATGGCCATAAAAAGCAAAAACTATGACGTTTTGGCCATACCTCTGAAACATGTTAATCGCCCTAGAACCTCAAAACTGTGGCAAATAACTCATGAAAACAGCCACGAAACTTAAAAAGACGAGTTTTTGCTTATACCCCCCAAACATGTAAATCGTCCCGGAACCCCAAAACTGTGGGCAATAGCTCATGAAAACGGCCATAAAAAGCAAAAAAATACGACTTTTTGGGAATACCTCTCAAATATGTAAATCACCCTGGAACCCAAAAACGATGGGCAATAGCTCATGAAAACGGACATAAAATACAAAATAGACGAGTTTTTGGTCTATACCTCTCTAACATGTAAATTTTCCTAGAACCATAAAACTATGGGCAATAACTCATAAAAATGCCCATAAGACACTAAAATGAAGAATTTTTTGTCATAAATTTGAAACATGTAAATCGCCCTGGAACCCCAAAACAGTGGGTAACATCTCATTAAAACGACCAACAAACGCAAAAAAGACAAGTCTCTGGTCATACCGCTCTAACTTGTAAATCTCCCTGAAACCCCAAAACCGAGGGCAATAGCTCATGAACACGGACATAAAACGCAAAACGACGAGTTTTTGCTCATACCTCCAAAACATGTAAATCGCCGTGGAAACCCAAAACTATGGGCAATTACTCATGAAAATGTCCATAAAACGCAAAAAAGACGAGTTTTTGGTCATAACTCTAAAACATGTTAATCGCCCTGGAAACCCAAAACGACGAGTTTCTGGTCATACAGCTCAAACTTATAAATCGCCCTGGAACCCCAAAACCGTGGGCAATAACTCATGCACACAGACATAAAACGCAAAATAACGAGTTTTTGCTCACACCTCCCAAACATGTATATCGCCCTGCAAACCCAAAACTATGGGTAATAACTCATGAAAATGTCCATAAAACGCAAAAAGACGAGTTTTTGGTAATAACTCTAAAACATGGAAATCGCCCTGTAAACCCAAAACAGTGGGTAACAGCTCATTAAAACGACCATCAAACGCAAAAACGACGAGTTTCTAGTCATACCGCTCAAACTTGTAAATCGTCCTGGAACCCCAAAACCGTGGGCAATAACTCATGAACACGGACATAAAACGCAAAACGACGAGTTTTCTCTCAGACCTCCCAAACATGTAAATCACCCTGGAAACCCAAAACTATGGGCAATAACTCATGAAAATGTCCATAAAACGCAAAAAAGACGAGTTTTTGGTCATAACTCTAAAACATGTAAATCGCCCTGGAATCCCATAACTATGGGCAATAGCTTATGAAAATGGCCATAACATACAAAAACGATGTGTTTTTGGTCATACCTCTCAAACATGTAAATCGCCCTAGAACCCCTAAACTGTGGGCAATAGCTCATGAAAACGGCCATAAAAAGCAAAAACTACGACTTTTTTGTCATACCTCTCAAACATGTAAATCGCCCTAGAACCCCAAAACCATGGGCAATAGCTCATTAAAACGGTCATAAAACACAAAAACGGTGACTTTTTGGTATATACCTCTCAAACATGTAAATTTCCCTCGAACCCCAAAACTATAGGCAATAACTCATGAAAATTGCCATAAAACGCTAAAAAGACGAATGTTTAGTCATAAATTTGAAATATGTAAATCTCCCTAAAATCCAAAAACTGTAGGCAATAGCTCATGAAAATGTCCATAAAAAGCAAAAAACGACGAGTTTTTGTTCATACCTCTGAAATATGTTAATCGCCCTAGAACCCCAAAACTGTGGGCAATAACTCATGAAAACAGCCATGAAACTTAAAAAGAAGAGTTTTAGCTTATATCTCCCAAACATGTAAATCGCCCCGGAACCCCAAAACTGTGGGCAATAGCTCATGAAAACGGCCATAAAAAGCAAAAACTACAACTTTTTGGCCATACCTCTCAAACATGTAAATCGCCCTGGAACCCAAAAAAAGTGGGCAATAGCTCATGAAAACAGTCATAAAACACAAAAACGACGATTTTTTGGTCACAACTCTAAAACATATAAATCGCCCTGGATACCCAAAACGACGAGTTTCTGGTCATACCGCGCAAACTTGCAAATCGCCCTGGAACCCCAAAACCGTGGGCTATAACTCATGAACGCGGACATAAAACGCAAACCGACGCGTTTTTGCTCACACCTCCCAAACATGTAAATCGCCCAGGAAACCCAAAACTATGGGCAATAACTCATGAAAATGTCCATAAAATGCAAAAACGATGTGTTTTTGGTCATACCTCTCAAACATGTAAATCTCCCTAGAACCCCAAAACCGTGGGAAATAGCTCATTAAAACGGTCATAAAACACAAAAACGATCACTTTTTGGTCATACCGCTCAAACTTGTAAATCGCCCTGGAACCCCAAAACCGTGGGCAATAACTCATGAACACGGACATAAAACGCAAAACGACGAGTTTTTGCTCACACCTCCCAAACATGTAAATAATCCTCGAAACCCAAAACTATGGGCAATAACTCATGAAAATGTCCATAACACGCAAAAAATACGAGTTTTTGATCATAACTCTAAAACATGTAAATCGCCCTGGAATCCCATAACTATGGGCAATAGCTTATGAAAATGGCCATAAAATGCACAAACGATGTGTTTTTGGTCATACCTCTCAAACATGTAAATCGCCCTAGAATTCCAAAACCGTGGGCAATAGCTCATTAAAACGGTCATAAAACACAAAAACGATGACTTTTTGGTCTATACCTCTCAAACATGTAAATTTCCCTGGAACCCCAAAACAATAGACAATAACTCATGAAAATTGCCATAAAACGCTAAAAAGACGAATGTTTAGTCATAAATTTAAAATATGTAAATCGCCCTCAAATCCCAAAAATATAGGTAATAGCTCATGAAAATGTCCATAAACCGCAAAAAAAGACGAGTTTTTGTTCATACCTCTGAAACATGTTAATCGCCCTAGAACCCCAAAACTGTGGGCAATAACTCATGAAAACAGCCATGAATCTTAAAAAGACGAGTTTTTGCTTATACCTCCGAAACATGTAAATCGCCCCGGAACCCCAAAACTGTGGGCAAGAGCTCATGAAAACGGCCATAAAAAGAAAAAACTACGACTTTTTGGCCATACCTCTCAAACATGTAAATCGCCCTAGAACACAAAAACGATGGGCAATAGCTCATGAAAACGGTCATAAAACACAAAAACGATGAGTTTTTGGTCTATACCTCTCAAACATGTAAATTTCCCTCGAACCCCAAAACTATGGGCAATAAATCATAAAAATGCCTATAAGACAATTAAAAGAAGAATTTTTTGTCATAAATTTGAAACATGTAAATCGCCCTGGAACCCCAAAACAGTGGGTAACATCTCATTAAAACGACCAACAAACGCATAAAAGACGAGTTTCTGGTCATACGGCTCTAACATGTAAATCTCCCTGGAACCCCAAAACCGTGGGCAATAGCTCATGAACACGGACATAAAACGCAAAATGATGAGTTTTTGCTCACACCTCCCAAACATGTAAATCGCCCTGCAAACCCAAAGCTATGGGTAATAACTCATGAAAATGTCCATAAAATGCAAAAAAGACGAGTTTTTGGTCACAACTCTAAAACATGTAAATCGCCCTGGAAACCCAAAACGACGAGTTTCGGGCCATACCGCGCAAACTTGTAAATCGCCCTGGAACCCCAAAACCGTGGGCAATAACTCATGGAAACGGCCATAAAAAGCAAAAACTACGATTTTTCGTCATACCTCTCAAACATGTAAATCGCCCTAGAACCCCAAAACGGTGGGCAATAGCTCATTAAAACGGTCACAAACATAAAAACAATGACTTTTTGGTCTTTACCTCTTAAACTTGTAAATCGCCCTGGAACCCCAAAACAGTGGGCAATAACTCATGAACACGGACATAAAACGCAAAACGACGAGTTTTCTCTCAGACCTCCCAAACATGTAAATCGTCCTCGAAACCCAAAACTATGGGCAATAACTCATGAAAATGTCCATCACGCAAAAAAGACGAGTTTTTGGTCATAACTCTAAAACATGTAAATCGTCCTGGAATCCCATAACTATGGGCAATAGCTTATGAAAATGGCCATAAAATGCAAAAACGATGTGTTTTTGGTCATACCTCTCAAACATGTAAATCGCCCTAGAACCCCAAAATCGTGGGCAATAGCTCATTAAAACAGTCATAAAACACAAAAACGATGACTTTTTGGTCTATACCTCTCAAACATGTAAATTTCCCTGGAACCCCAAAACAATAGACAATAACTCATGAAAATTGCCATAAAACGCTAAAAAGACGAACGTTTAGTCATAAATTTGAAATATGTAAATCGCCCTAAAATCCCAAAAATATAGGCAATAGCTCATGAAAATGTCCATAAACCGCAAAAAAAGACGAGTTTTTGTTCATACCTCTGAAACATGTTAATCGCCCTAGAACCCCAAAACTGTGGGCAATAAATCATGAAAACGGCCATGAAACTTAAAACGACGAGTTTTTGCTTATACCTCCCAAACATGTAAATCGCCCCGGAACCCCAAAACTGTGGGCAATAGCTCATGAAAACGGCCATAAAAAGCAAAAACTACGACTTTTTGGCCATACCTCTCAAACATGTAAATCGCCCTGGAACCCAAAAACGATGGGCAATAGCTCATGAAAACGGTCATAAAACACAAAAACGACGATTTTTTGTTCTATACCTCTCAAACATGTAAATTTCCCTAGAACCCCAAAACTATGAGCAATAACTCATAAAAATGCGCATAAGACACTGAAAAGAAGAATTTTTTGTCATAAATTTGAAACATGTAAATCGCCCTGGAACCCCAAAACAGTGGGTAACATCTCATTAAAACGACCAACAAACGCAAAAAAGACGAGTTTCTGGTCATACGGCTCTAACATGTAAATCTCCCTGGAACCCCAAAACCGTGGGAAATAGCTCATGAACACGGACATAAAATGCAAAACGACGAGTTTTTGCTCATACCTCCCAAGCATGTAAATCGCCGTGGAAACCCAAAACTATGGGCAATTACTCATGAAAATGTCCATAAAACGCAAAAAAGACGAGTTTTTGGTCATAACTCTAAAATATGTTAATCGCCCTGGAAACCCAAAACGACGAGTTTCTGGTCATATAGCTCAAACTTGTAAATCGCCCTGGAACCCCAAAACCGTGGGCAATAACTCATGAACATGGACATAAAACGCAAAATGACGAGTTTTTGCTCACACCTCCCAAACATGTAAATCGCCCTGCAAACCCAAAACTATGGGTAATAACTCATGAAAATGTCCATAACAAGCAAAAATGACGAGTTTTTGGTCATAACTCTAAAACATGTAAATCGCCCTGGAAACCCAAAACGACGAGTTTCTGGTCATACCTCTCAAACATGTAAATCGCCCTAGAACCCCTAAACTATGGGCAATAGCTCATGAAAACGGCCATAAAAAGCAAAAACTACATTTTTTCGTCATACCTCTCAAACATGTAAATCGCCCTAGAAGCCCAAAACGATGGGCAATAGCTCATTAAAACGGTAATAAAACATAAAAACGATGACTTTTTGGTCTATACCTCTTAAACATGTAAATTTCCCTGGAACCCCAAAACTATAGACAATAACTCATGAAAGTTGCCATAAAACGCTAAAAAGACGAATGTTTAGTCATGAATTTGAAATATGTAAATCGCCCTAAAATCCCAATACTATTGGCAATAGCTCATGAAAATGTCCATAAACCGCAAAAAGCGACGAGTTTTTGTTCATACCTCTGAATCATGTCAATCGCCCTAGAACCCCAAAACTGTGGGCAATAACTCATGAAAACAGCCATGAAACATAAAAAGACGAGTTTTTGCTTATACCTCCCAAACATGTAAATCGCCCCGGAACCCCAAAACTGTGGGCAATAGCTCATGAAAACGGCCATAAAAAGCAAAAACTACGACTTTTTGGCCATACCTCTCAAACATGTAAATCGCCCTGGAACCCAAAAACGATGGGCAATAGCTCATGAAAACGGTCATAAAACACAAAAACGACGATTTTTTGTTCTATACCTCTCAAACATGTAAATTTCCCTAGAACCCAAAAACTATGGGCAATAACTCATAAAAATGCCCATAAGACGCTAAAAAGAAGAATTTTTTGTCATAAATTTGAAACATGTAAATCGCCCTAGAACCCCAAAACAGTGGGTAACAGCTCATTAAAGACCAACAAACGCAAAAACGACGAGTTTCTGGTCATACCGCTCTAACTTGTAAATCTCCCTGGAACCCCAAAACCGTGGGCAATAACTCATGAACACGGACATAAAGCGCAAAATGACGAGTTTTTGCTCACACCTCCCAAACATGTAAATCGCCCCTGGAAACCCAAAACTATGGGCAATTACTCATGAAAATGTCCATAAAACGCAAAAGACGAGTTTTTGGTCATAACTCTAAAACATGTAAATCGCCATGGAATCCCATAACTATGGGCTATAGCTAATGAAAATGGCCATAAAATGCAAAAACGAGGTGTTTTTGGTCATACCTCTCAAACATGTAAATCGCCCTGGAATCCCATATCTATGGGCAAAAGCTCATGAAAACTGCCATAAAAAGCAAAAACGAGGTGTTTTTGGTCATACCTCTCAAACATGTAAATCGCCCTAGAACCCCTAAACTATGGGCAATAGCTCATGAAAACGGCCATAAAAAGCAAAAACTACGATTTTTCGTCATACCTCTCAAACATGTAAATCGCCCTAGAACCCCAAAACGGAGGGCAATAGCTCATTAAAACGGTCATAAAACATAAAAACGATGACTTTTTGGTCTATACATCTTAAACATGTAAATTTCCCTGGAACCCCAAAACTATAGACAATAACTCATGAAAGTTGCCATAAAACGCTAAAAACACGAATGTTTAGTCATAAATTTGAAATATGTAAATCTCCCTAAAATCCCAAAACTATAGGCAATAGCTCATGAAAATGTCCATAAACCGCAAAAAACGACGAGTTTTTGTTCATACCTCTGAAACATGTTAATCGCCCTAGAACCCGAAAACTGTGGGCAATTCCTCATGGAAATGGCCATAAAAAGCAAAAACTATGACGTTTTGGCCATACCTCTGAAACATGTTAATCGCCCTAGAACCTCAAAACTGTGGCAAATAACTCATGAAAACAGCCACGAAACTTAAAAAGACGAGTTTTTGCTTATACCCCCCAAACATGTAAATCGTCCCGGAACCCCAAAACTGTGGGCAATAGCTCATGAAAACGGCCATAAAAAGCAAAAAAATACGACTTTTTGGGAATACCTCTCAAATATGTAAATCACCCTGGAACCCAAAAACGATGGGCAATAGCTCATGAAAACGGACATAAAATACAAAATAGACGAGTTTTTGGTCTATACCTCTCTAACATGTAAATTTTCCTAGAACCATAAAACTATGGGCAATAACTCATAAAAATGCCCATAAGACACTAAAATGAAGAATTTTTTGTCATAAATTTGAAACATGTAAATCGCCCTGGAACCCCAAAACAGTGGGTAACATCTCATTAAAACGACCAACAAACGCAAAAAAGACAAGTCTCTGGTCATACCGCTCTAACCTGTAAATCTCCCTGAAACCCCAAAACCGAGGGCAATAGCTCATGAACACGGACATAAAACGCAAAACGACGAGTTTTTGCTCATACCTCCAAAACATGTAAATCGCCGTGGAAACCCAAAACTATGGGCAATTACTCATGAAAATGTCCATAAAACGCAAAAAAGACGAGTTTTTGGTCATAACTCTAAAACATGTTAATCGCCCTGGAAACCCAAAACGACGAGTTTCTGGTCATACAGCTCAAACTTATAAATCGCCCTGGAACCCCAAAACCGTGGGCAATAACTCATGAACACAGACATAAAACGCAAAATAACGAGTTTTTGCTCACACCTCCCAAACATGTATATCGCCCTGCAAACCCAAAACTATGGGTAATAACTCATGAAAATGTCCATAAAACGCAAAAAGACGAGTTTTTGGTAATAACTCTAAAACATGGAAATCGCCCTGTAAACCCAAAACAGTGGGTAACAGCTCATTAAAACGACCATCAAACGCAAAAACGACGAGTTTCTAGTCATACCGCTCAAACTTGTAAATCGTCCTGGAACCCCAAAACCGTGGGCAATAACTCATGAACACGGACATAAAACGCAAAACGACGAGTTTTCTCTCAGACCTCCCAAACATGTAAATCACCCTGGAAACCCAAAACTATGGGCAATAACTCATGAAAATGTCCATAAAACGCAAAAAAGACGAGTTTTTGGTCATAACTCTAAAACATGTAAATCGCCCTGGAATCCCATAACTATGGGCAATAGCTTATGAAAATGGCCATAAAATACAAAAACGATGTGTTTTTGGTCATACCTCTCAAACATGTAAATCGCCCTAGAACCCCTAAACTGTGGGCAATAGCTCATGAAAACGGCCATAAAAAGCAAAAACTACGACTTTTTGGTCATACCTCTCAAACATGTAAATCGCCCTAGAACCCCAAAACCATGGGCAATAGCTCATTAAAACGGTCATAAAACACAAAAACGGTGACTTTTTGGTATATACCTCTCAAACATGTAAATTTCCCTCGAACCCCAAAACTATAGGCAATAACTCATGAAAATTGCCATAAAACGCTAAAAAGACGAATGTTTAGTCATAAATTTGAAATATGTAAATCTCCCTAAAATCCAAAAACTGTAGGCAATAGCTCATGAAAATGTCCATAAAAAGCAAAAAACGACGAGTTTTTGTTCATACCTCTGAAATATGTTAATCGCCCTAGAACCCCAAAAATGTGGGCAATAACTCATGAAAACAGCCATGAAACTTAAAAAGAAGAGTTTTAGCTTATATCTCCCAAACATCTAAATCGCCCCGGAACCCCAAAACTGTGGGCAATAGCTCATGAAAACGGCCATAAAAAGCAAAAACTACAACTTTTTGGCCATACCTCTCAAACATGTAAATCGCCCTGGAACCCAAAAAAAAGTGGGCAATAGCTCATGAAAACAGTCATAAAACACAAAAACGACGATTTTTTGGTTTATACCTCTCAAACATGTAAATTTCCCTAGAACCCCAAAACTATGGGCAATAACTCATAAAAATGCCCATAAGACACTAAAAACAAGAATTTTTTGTCATAAATTTGAAACATGTAATTCGCCCTGGAACCCCAAAACAGTGGGTAACATCTCATTAAAACGACCAACAAACGAAAAAAGACAAGTCTCTGGTCATACCGCTCTAACTTGTAAATCTCCCTGAAACCCCAAAACCGAGGGCAATAAGTCATGAACACGGACATAAAACGCAAAATGACGAGTTTTTGCTCACACCTCCCAAACATGTAAATCGCCCCTGGAAACACAAAACTATGGGCAATAACTCATGAAAATGTCCATAAAACGCAAAAGACGAGTTTTTGGTCATACCTCTAAAACATGTAAATCGCCATGGAATCCCATAACTATGGGCAATAGCTTATGAAAATGGCCATAAAATGCAAAAACGAGGTGTTTTTGGTCATACCTCTCAAACATGTAAATCGCCCTGGAATCCCATAACTATGCGCAAAAGCTCATGAAAACGGCCATAAAAAGCAAAAACGAGGTATTTTTGGTCATACCTCTCAAACATGTAAATCGCCTTAGAACCCCTAAACTATGGGCAATAGCTCATGAAAACGGCCATAAAAAGCAAAAACTACATTTTTTCGTCATACCTCTCAAACATGTAAATCGCCCTAGAACCCCAAAACGGTGGGCAATAGCTCATTAAAACGGTAATAAAACATAAAAACGATGACTTATTGGTCTATATCTCTTAAACATGTTTCCCTGGAACCCCAAAACTATAGACAATAACTCATGAAAGTTGCCATAAAACGCTAAAAAGACGAATGTTTAGTCATAAATTTGAAATATGTAAATTGCCCTAAAATCCCAAAACTATTGGCAATAGCTCATGAAAATGTCCATAAACCGCAAAAAACGACGAGTTTTTGTTCATACCTCTGAAACATGTTAATCGCCCTAGAACCCCAAAAATATGGGCAATAACTCATGAAAACAGCCATGAAACATAAAAAGACGAGTTTTTGCTTATACCTCCCAAACATGTAAATCGCCCCGGAACCCCAAAACTGTGGGCTATAGCTCATGAAAACGGCCATAAAAAGCAAAAACTACGACTTTTTGGCCATACCTCTCAAACATGTAAATCGCCCTGAAACCCAAAAATGATGGGCAATAGCTCATGAAAACGGTCATAAAACACAAAAACGACGAGTTTTTGGTCTATACCTCTCAAACATGTAAATTTCCCTAGAACCCCAAAACTATGGGCAATAACTCATAAAAATGCCCATAAGACACTAAAAAGAAGAATTTTTTGTCATAAATTTGAAACATGTAAATCGCCCTGGAACCCCAAAACAGTGGGTACCATCTCATTAAAACGACCAACAAACGCAAAAAAGACGAGTATCTGGTCATACGGCTCTAACATGTAAATCTCCCTGGAACCCCAAACCGTGGGAAATAGCTCATGAACACGGACATAAAATGCAAAACGACGAGTTTTTTCTCATACCTCCCAAACATGTAAATCGCCGTGGAAACCCAAAACTATGGGCAATTACTCATGAAAATGTCCATAAAACGCAAAAAAGACGAGTTTTTGGTCATAACTCTAAAATATGTTAATCGCCCTGGAAACCCAAAACGACGAGTTTCTGGTCATATAGCTCAAACTTGTAAATCGCCCTGGAACCCCAAAACCGTGGGCAATAACTCATGAACACGGACATAAAACGCAAAATGACGAGTTTTTGCTCACACCTCCCAAACATGTAAATCGCCCTGCAAACCCAAAACTATGGGTAATAACTCATGAAAATGTCCATAACACGCAAAAAAGACGAGTTTTTGGTCATAACTCTAAAACATGTAAATCGCCCTGGAAACCCAAAACGACGAGTTTCTGGTCATACCTCTCAAACATGTAAATCGCCCTAGAACCCCTAAACTATGGGCAATAGCTCATGAAAACGGCCATAAAAAGCAAAAACTACGTTTTTTCGTCATACCTCTCAAACATGTAAATCGCCCTAGAACCCCAAAACGGTGGGCAATAGCTCATTAAAACGGTAATAAAACATAAAAACGATGACTTTTTGGTCTATACCTCTTAAACATGTAAATTTCCCTGGAACCCCAAAACTATAGACAATAACTCATGAAAGTTGCCATAAAACGCTAAAAAGACGAATGTTTAGTCATAAATTTGAAATATGTAAATCGCCCTAAAATCCCAAAACTATTGGCAATAGCTCATGAAAATGTCCATAAACCGCAAAAAGCGACGAGTTTTTGTTCATACATCTGAAACATGTCAATCGCCCTAGAACCCCAAAACTGTGTGCAATAACTCATGAAAACAGCCATGAAACATAAAAAGACGAGTTTTTGCTTATACCTCCCAAACATGTAAATCGCCCCGGAACCCCAAAACTGTGGGCAATAGCTCATGAAAACGGCCATAAAAAGCAAAAACTACGACTTTTTGGCCATACCTCTCAAACATGTAAATCGCCCTGGAACCCAAAAACGATGGGCAATAGCTCATGAAAACGGTCATAAAACACAAAAACGACGATTTTTTGTTCTATACCTCTCAAACATGTAAATTTCCCTAGAACCCCAAAACTATGGGCAATAACTCATAAAAATGCCCATAAGACGCTAAAAAGAAGAATTTTTTGTCATAAATTTGAAACATGTAAATCGCCCTGGAACCCCAAAACAGTGGGTAACAGCTCATTAAAACGACCAACAAACGCAAAAAAGACGAGTATCTGGTCATACGGCTCTAACATGTAAATCTCCCTGGAACCCCAAAACCGTGGGAAATAGCTCATGAACACGGACATAAAATGCAAAACGACGAGTTTTTGCTCATACCTCCCAAACATGTAAATCGCCGTGGAAACCCAAAACTATGGGCAATTACTCATGAAAATGTCCATAAAACGCAAAAAAGACGAGTTTTTGGTCATAACTCTAAAATATGTTAATCGCCCTGGAAACCCAAAACGACGAGTTTCTGGTCATATAGCTCAAACTTGTAAATCGCCCTGGAACCCCAAAACCGTGGGCAATAACTCATGAACACGGACATAAAACGCAAAATGACGAGTTTTTGCTCACACCTCCCAAACATGTAAATCGCCCTGCAAACCCAAAACTATGGGTAATAACTCATGAAAATGTCCATAACACGCAAAAAAGACGAGTTTTTGGTCATAACTCTAAAACATGTAAATCGCCCTGGAAACCCAAAACGACGAGTTTCTGGTCATACCTCTCAAACATGTAAATCGCCCTAGAACCCCTAAACTATGGGCAATAGCTCATGAAAACGGCCATAAAAAGCAAAAACTACGTTTTTTCGTCATACCTCTCAAACATGTAAATCGCCCTAGAACCCCAAAACGGTGGGCAATAGCTCATTAAAACGGTAATAAAACATAAAAACGATGACTTTTTGGTCTATACCTCTTAAACATGTAAATTTCCCTGGAACCCCAAAACTATAGACAATAACTCATGAAAGTTGCCATAAAACGCTAAAAAGACGAATGTTTAGTCATGAATTTGAAATATGTAAATCGCCCTAAAATCCCAAAACTATTGGCAATAGCTCATGAAAATGTCCATAAACCGCAAAAAGCGACGAGTTTTTGTTCATACCTCTGAAACATGTCAATCGCCCTAGAACCCCAAAACTGTGTGCAATAACTCATGAAAACAGCCATGAAACATAAAAAGACGAGTTTTTGCTTATACCTCCCAAACATGTAAATCGCCCCGGAACCCCAAAACTGTGGGCAATAGCTCATGAAAACGGCCATAAAAAGCAAAAACTACGACTTTTTGGCCATACCTCTCAAACATGTAAATCGCCCTGGAACCCAAAAACGATGGGCAATAGCTCATGAAAACGGTCATAAAACACAAAAACGACGATTTTTTGTTCTATACCTCTCAAACATGTAAATTTCCCTAGAACCCCAAAACTATGGGCAATAACTCATAAAAATGCCCATAAGACGCTAAAAAGAAGAATTTTTTGTCATAAATTTGAAACATGTAAATCGCCCTGGAACCCCAAAACAGTGGGTAACAGCTCATTAAAACGACCAACAAACGCAAAAACGACGAGTTTCTGGTCATACCGCTCTAACTTGTAAATCTCCCTGGAACCCCAAAACCATGGGCAATAACTCATGAACACGGACATAAAGCGCAAAATGACGAGTTTTTGCTCACACCTCCCAATCATGTAAATCGCCCCTGGAAACCCAAAACTATGGGCAATTACTCATGAAAATGTCCATAAAACGCAAAAGACGAGTTTTTGGTCATAACTCTAAAACATGTAAATCGCCATGGAATCCCATAACTATGGGCTATAGCTAATGAAAATGGCCATAAAATGCAAAAACGAGGTGTTTTTGGTCATACCTCTCAAACATGTAAATCGCCCTGGAATCCCATATCTATGGGCAAAAGCTCATGAAAACGGCCATAAAAAGCAAAAACGAGGTGTTTTTGGTCATACCTCTCAAACATGTAAATCGCCCTAGAACCCCTAAACTATGGGCAATAGCTCATGAAAACGGCCATAAAAAGCAAAAACTACGATTTTTCGTCATACCTCTCAAACATGTAAATCGCCCTAGAACCCCAAAACGGAGGGCAATAGCTCATTAAAACGGTCATAAAACATAAAAACGATGACTTTTTGGTCTATACCTCTTAAACATGTAAATTTCCCTGGAACCCCAAAACTATAGACAATAACTCATGAAAGTTGCCATAAAACGCTAAAAACACGAATGTTTAGTCATAAATTTGAAATATGTAAATCTCCCTAAAATCCCAAAACTATAGGCAATAGCTCATGAAAATGTCCATAAACCGCAAAAAACGACGAGTTTTTGTTCATACCACTGAAACATGTTAATCGCCCTAGAACCCGAAAACTGTGGGCAATTCCTCATGGAAATGGCCATAAAAAGCAAAAACTATGACGTTTTGGCCATACCTCTGAAACATGTTAATCGCCCTAGAACCCCAAAACTGTGGGCAATAACTCATGAAAACAGCCACGAAACTTAAAAAGACGAGTTTTTGCTTATACCTCCCAAACATGTAAATCGTCCCGGAACCCCAAAACTGTGGGCAATAGCTCATGAAAACGGCCATAAAAAGCAAAAAATACGACTTTTTGGCAATACCTCTCAAATATGTAAATCACCCTGGAACCCAAAAACGATGGGCAATAGCTCATGAAAACGGACATAAAATACAAAATAGACGAGTTTTTGGACTATACCTCTCTAACATGTAAATTTCCCTAGAACCATAAAACTATGGGCAATAACTCATAAAAATGCCCATAAGACACTAAAATGAAGAATTTTTAGTCATAAATTTGAAACATGTAAATCGCCCTGGAACCCCAAAACAGTGGGTAACATCTCATTAAAACGACCAACAAACGCAAAAAAGACAAGTTTCTGGTCATACGGCTCTAACATGTAAATCTCCCTGGAACCCCAAAACCGTGGGCAATAGCTCATGAACACGGACATAAAACGCAAAACGACGAGTTTTTGCTCATACCTCCAAAACATGTTAATCGCCGTGGAAACCCAAAACTATGGGCAATTACTCATGAAAATGTCCATAAAACGCAAAAAAGACGAGTTTTTGGTCATAACTCTAAAACATGTTAATCGCCCTGGAAACCCAAAACGACGAGTTTCTGGTCATACAGCTCAAACTTATAAATCGCCCTGGAACCCCAAAACCGTGGGCAATAACTCATGAACACAGACATAAAACGCAAAATAACGAGTTTTTGCTCACACCTCCCAAACATGTAAATCGCCCTCCAAACCCAAAACTATGGGTAATAACTCATGAAAATGTCCATAAAACGCAAAAAGACGAGTTTTTGGTCATAACTCTAAAACATGGAAATCGCCCTGGAAACCCAAAACAGTGGGTAACAGCTCATTAAAACGACCATCAAACGCAAAAACGACGAGTTTCTAGTCATACCGCTCAAACTTGTAAATCGTCCTGGAACCCCAAAACCGTGGGCAATAACTCATGAACACGGACATAAAACGCAAAACGATGAGTTTTCTCTCAGACCTCCCAAACATGTAAATCACCCTGGAAACCCAAAACTATGGGCAATAACTCATGAAAATGTCCATAAAACGCAAAAAAGACGAGTTTTTGGTCATAACTCTAAAACATGTAAATCGCCCTGGAATCCCATAACTATGGGCAATAGCTTATGAAAATGGCCATAAAATGCAAAAACGATGTGTTTTTGGTCATACCTCTCAAACATGTAAATCGCCCTAGAACCCCTAAACTGTGGGCAATAGCTCATGAAAACGGCCATAAAAAGCAAAAACTACGACTTTTTGGTCATACCTCATAAACATGTAAATCGCCCTAGAACCCCAAAACCATGGGCAATAGCTCATTAAAATGGTCATAAAACACAAAAACGGTGACTTTTTGGTATATACCTCTCAAACATGTAAATTTCCCTCGAACCCCAAAACTATAGGCAATAACTCATGTAAATCGCTAAAAAGACGCTAAAAAGACGAATGTTTAGTCAAAAATTTGAAATATGTAAATCGCCCTAAAATCCCAAAACTGTAGGCAATAGCTCATAAAAATGTCCATAAACCGCAAAAAGCGACGAGTTTTTGTTCATACCTCTGAAACATGTTAATCGCCCTAGAACCCCGAAACCGTGGGAAATAACTCATGAAAACAGCCATGAAACTTAAAAAGACGAGTTTTTGCTTATACCTCCCAAACCCAAAACTATGGGCAATTACTCATGAAAATGTCCATAAAACGCAAAAAAGACGAGTTTTTGGTCATAACTCTAAAATATGTTAATCGCCCTGGAAACCCAAAACGACGAGTTTCTGGTCATATAGCTCAAACTTGTAAATCGCCCTGGAACCCCAAAACCGTGGGCAATAACTCATGAACACGGACATAAAGCGCAAAATGACGAGTTTTTGCTCACACCTCCCAAACATGTAAATCGCCCCAGGAAACCCAAAACTATGGGCAATTACTCATGAAAATGTCCATAAAACGCAAAAGACGAGTTTTTGGTCATAACTCTAAAACATGTAAATCGCCATGGAATCCCATAACTATGGGCTATAGCTTATGAAAATGGCCATAAAATGCAAAAACGAGGTGTTTTTGGTCATACCTCTCAAACATGTAAATCTCCCTGGAATCCCATATCTATGGGCAAAAGCTCATGAAACCGTGGGAAATAACTCATGAAAACAGCCATGAAACTTAAAAAGACGAGTTTTTGCTTATACCTCCCAAACCCAAAACTATGGGCAATTACTCATGAAAATGTCCATAAAACGCAAAAACTGTGGGCAATAACTCATGAAAACAGCCACGAAACTTAAAAAGACGAGTTTTTGCTTATACCTCCCAAACATGTAAATCGCCCCGGAACCCCAAAACTGTGGGCAATAGCTCATGAAAATGGCCATAAAAAGCAAAAACTACAACTTTTTGGCCATACCTCTCAAACATGTAAATCGCCCTGGAACCCCAAAAAAAGTGGGCAATAGCTCATGAAAACAGTCATAAAACACAAAAACGACGATTTTTTGGTTTATACCTCTCAAACATGTAAATTTCCCTAGAACCCCAAAACTATGGGCAATAACTCATAAAAATGCCCATAAGACACTAAAAAGAAGAATTTTTTGTCATAAATTTGAAACATGTAAATCGCCCTGGAACCCCAAAACAGTGGGTAACATCTCATTAAAACGACCAACAAACGCAAAAAAGACAAGTCTCTGGTCATACCGCTCTAACTTGTAAATCTCCCTGAAACCCCAAAACCGTGGGCAATAACTCATGAACACGGACATAAAACGCAAAATGACGAGTTTTTGCTCACACCTCCCAAACATGTAAATCGCCCCTTGAAACACAAAACTATGGGCAATAACTCATGAAAATGTCCATAAAACGCAAAAGACGAGTTTTTGGTCATAACTCTAAAACATGTAAATCGCCATGGAATCCCATAACTATGGGCAATAGCTTATGAAAATGGCCATAAAATGCAAAAACGAGGTGTTTTTGGTCATACGTCTCAAACATGTAAATCGCCCTGGAATCCCATAACTATGCGCAAAAGCTCATGAAAACGGCCATAAAAAGCAAAAACGAGGTATTTTTGGTCATACCTCTCAAACATGTAAATCGCCCTAGAACCCCTAAACTATGGGCAATAGCTCATGAAAACGGCCATAAAAAGCAAAAACTACATTTTTCGTCATACCTCTCAAACATGTAAATCGCCCTAGAACCCCAAAACGGTGGGCAATAGCTCATTAAAACGGTAATAAAACATAAAAACGATGACTTTTTGGTCTATACCTCTTAAACAGGTTTCCCTGGAACCCCAAAACTATAGACAATAACTCATGAAAGTTGCCATAAAACGCTAAAAAGACGAATGTTTAGTCATAAATTTGAAATATGTAAATCGCCCTAAAATCCCAAAACTATAGGCAATAGCTCATGAAAATGTCCATAAATCGCAAAAAACGACGAGTTTTTGTTCATACCTCTGAAACATGTTAATCGCCCTAGAACCCCAAAAATACGGGCAATAACTCATGAAAACAGCCATGAAACATAAAAAGACGAGTTTTTCCTTATACCTCCCAAACATGTAAATCGCCACGGAACCCCAAAACTGTGGGCAATAGCTCATGAAAACGGCCATAAAAAGCAAAAACTACGACTTTTTGGCCATACCTCTCAAACATGTAAATCGCCCTGAAACCCAAAAACGATGGGCAATAGCTCATGAAAACGGTCATAAAACACAAAAACGACGAGTTTTTGGTCTATACCTCTCAAACATGTAAATTTCCCTAGAACCCCAAAACTATGGGCAATAACTCATAAAAATGCCCATAAGACACTAAAAAGAAGAATTTTTTGTCATAAATTTGAAACATGTAAATCGCCCTGGAACCCCAAAACAGTGGGTAACATCTCATTAAAACGACCAACAAACGCAAAAAAGACGAGTTTCTGGTCATACGGCTCTAACATGTAAATCTCCCTGGAACCCCAAAACCGTGGGAAATAGCTCATGAACACGGACATAAAATGCAAAACGACGAGTTTTTGCTCATACCTCCCAAACATGTAAATCGCCCTGGAAATGTCCATAACACGCAAAAAAGACGAGTTTTTGGTCATAACTCTGCAATATGTTAATCGCCCTGGAAACCCAAAACGACGAGTTTCTGGTCATATAGCTCAAACTTGTAAATCGCCCTGGAACCCCAAAACCGTGGGCAATAACTCATGAACACGGACATAAAGCGTAAAATGACGAGTTTTTGCTCACACCTCTCAAACATGTAAATCGCCCCTGGAAACCCAAAACTATGGGCAATTACTCATGAAAATGTCCATAAAACGCAAAAGACGAGTTTTTGGTCATAACTCTAAAACATGTAAATCGCCCTGGAATCCAATAACTATGGGCAATAGCTTATGAAAATGGCCATAAAATGCAAAAACGAGGTGTTTTTGGTCATACCTCTCAAACATGTAAATCGCCCTGGAATCCCATAACTATGGGCAAAAGCTCATGAAAACGGCCATAAAAAGCAAAAACGAGGTATTTTTGGTCATGCCTCTCAAACATGTAAATCGCCCTAGAACCCCTAAACTATGGGCAATAGCTCATGAAAACGGCCATAAAAAGCAAAAACTACGATTTTTCGGCATACCTCTCAAACATGTAAATCGCCCTAGAACCCCAAATCGGTGGGCAATAGCTCATTAAAACGGTCATAAAACATAAAAACGATGACTTTTTGGTATATACCTCTTAAACATGTAGATTTCCCTGGAACCCCAAAACTATAGACAATAACTCATGAAATTTTGCCATAAAAACGCTAAAAAGACGAATGTTTAGTCATAAATTTGAAATATGTAAATCGCCCTAAAATCCAAAACTATAGATAGCTCATGAAAATGTCCATAAACCGCAAAAAACGACGAGTTTTTGTTCATACCTCTGAAACATGTTAATCGCCCTAGAACCCGAAAACTGTGGGCAATTCCTCATGGAGATGGCCATAAAAAGCAAAAACTATGACGTTTTGGCCATACCTCTGAAACAAGTTAATCGCCCTAGAACCCCAAAACTGTGGGCAATAACTCATGAAAACAGCCACGAAACTTAAAAAGACGAGTTTTTGCTTATACCTCCCAAACATGTAAATCGTCCCGGAACACCAAAACTGTGGGCAATAGCTCATGAAAACGGCCATAAAAAGCAAAAAATATGTAAATCGCTAAAAAGACGCTAAAAAGACGAATGTTTAGTCAAAAATTTGAAATATGTAAATCGCCCTAAAATCCCAAAACTATAGGCAATAGCTCATAAAAATGTCCATAAACCGCAAAAAGCGACGAGTTTTTGTTCATACCTCTGAAACATGTTAATCGCCCTAGAACCCCGAAACCGTGGGAAATAACTCATGAAAACAGCCATGAAACTTAAAAAGACGAGTTTTTGCTTATACCTCCCAAACATGTAAATCGCCCCGGAACCCCAAAACTGTGGGCAATAGCTCATGAAAACGGCTATAAAAAGCAAAAACTATGACTTTTTGGCCATACCTCTCAAATATGTAAATCGCCCTGGAACCCAAAAACGATGGGCAATAGCTCATGAAAACGGACATAAAACACAAAATAGATGAGTTTTTGGTCTATATCTCTCAAACATGTAAATTTCCCTAGAACCCAAACTATGGGCAATAACTCATAAAAATGCCCATAAGACACTAAAAAGAAGAATTTTTTGTCATAAATTTGAAACATGTAAATCGCCCTGGAACCCCAAAACAGTGGGTAACATCTCATTGAAACGACCAACAAACGCAAAAAAGACGAGTTTCTGGTCATACGGCTCTAACATGTAAATCTCCCTGGTACCCCAAAACCGTGGGCAATAGCTCACGAACACGGACATAAAACGCAAAAACGACAAGTTTTTACTCATACCTCCCAAACATGTAAATAGCCGTGGAAACCCAAGACTATGGGCAATTACTCATGAAAATGTCCATAAAACGCAAAAAAGACGAGTTTTTGGTCATAACTCTAAAACATGTTAATCGCCCTGGAAACCCAAAACGACGAGTTTCTGGTCATACAGCTCAACTTTGTAAAATCCCCTGGAACCCCCAAACTGTGGGCAATAACTCATGAACACGGACATAAAACGCAAAATGACGAGTTTTTTGCTCACACCTCCCAAACATGTAAATCGCCCTGCAAACCCAAAACTATGGGTAATAACTCATGAAAATTTCCATAAAACACACAAAAAAAGACGAGTTTTGGTCATAACTCTAAAACATGTAAATCGCCCTGGAAACCCAAAACGACGTGTTTCTGGTCATACCGCGCAAACTTGTAAATCGCCCTGGAACCCCAAAACCGTGGGCAATAACTCATGAACGCGGACATAAAAATCAAACCGACGCGTTTTTGCTCACACCTGCCAAACATGTAAATCGCCCCTGGAAACCCAAAACTATGGGCAATAACTCATGAAAATGTCCATAAAACGCAAAAGACGAGTTTTTGGTCATAACTCTAAAACATGTAAATCGCCCTGGAATCCCATAACTATGGGCAATAGCTTATGAAAATGGCCATAAAATGCAAAAACGAGGTGTTTTTGGTCATACCTCTCAAACATGTAAATCGCCCTGGAATCCCATAACTGTGGGCAATAGCTCATGAAAACGGCTATAAAAAGCAAAAACTATGACTTTTTGGCCATACCTCTCAAATATGTAAATCGCCCTGGAACCCAAAAACGATGGGCAATAGCTCATGAAAACGGACATAAAACACAAAATAGATGAGTTTTTGGTCTATATCTCTCAAACATGTAAATTTCCCTAGAACCCCAAAACTATGGGCAATAACTCATAAAAATGCCCATAAGACACTAAAAAGAAGAATTTTTTGTCATAAATTTGAAACATGTAAATCGCCCTGGAACCCCAAAACAGTGGGTAACATCTCATTGAAACGACCAACAAACGCAAAAAAGACGAGTTTCTGGTCATACGGCTCTAACATGTAAATCTCCCTGGAACCCCAAAACCGTGGGCAATAGCTCACGAACACGGACATAAAACGCAAAAACGACGAGTTTTTACTCATACCTCCCAAACATGTAAATAGCCGTGGAAACCCAAGACTATGGGCAATTACTCATGAAAATGTCCATAAAACGCAAAAAAGACGAGTTTTTGGTCATAACTCTAAAACATGTTAATCGCCCTGGAAACCCAAAACGACGAGTTTCTGGTCATACAGCTCAAACTTGTAAATCCCCCTGGAACCCCAAAACTGTGGGCAATAACTCATGAACACGGACATAAAACGCAAAATGACGAGTTTTTGCTCACACCTCCCAAACATGTAAATCGCCCTGCAAACCCAAAACTATGGGTAATAACTCATGAAAATTTCCATAAAACACAAAAAAAGACGAGTTTTTGGTCATAACTCTAAAACATGTAAATCGCCCTGGAAACCCAAAACGACGTGTTTCTGGTCATACCGCGCAAACTTGTAAATCGCCCTGGAACCCCAAAACCGTGGGCAATAACTCATGAACGCGGACATAAAAATCAAACCGACGCGTTTTTGCTCACACCTGCCAAACATGTAAATCGCCCCTGGAAACCCAAAACTATGGGCAATAACTCATGAAAATGTCCATAAAACGCAAAACACGAGTTTTTGGTCATAACTCTAAAACATGTAAATCGCCCTGGAATCCCATAACTATGGGCAATAGCTTATGAAAATGGCCATAAAATGCAAAAACGATGTGTTTTTGGCCATACCCCTCAAACATGTAAATCGCTCTGGAAACCAAAAAACCGTGGGAAATAGCTCATGAAAACAGTCATAAAACACAAAAACTACACGTTTTTGGTCTATACCTCTCAAACATGTAAATTTCCCTAGAACCCAAAACTATGGGCAATAACTCATAAAAATGCACATAAGACTCTAAAAAAAGAATTTTTTGTCATAAATTTGAAAACATGTAATCGCCCTAGAACCCCAAAACAGTGGGTAACATCTCATTAAACGACCAACAAACGCAAAAAAGACGAGTTTCTGGTCATACCGCTCTAACTTGTAAATCTCCCTGGAACCCCAAAACAGTGGGCAATAACTCATGAACACGGACATAAAACGCAAAATGACGAGTTTTTTGCTCACACCTTCCCAAACATGTAAATCGCCCCTGGAAACACAAAACTATGGGCAATAACTCATGAAAATGTCCATAAAACGCAAAAGACGAGTTTTTGGTCATAACTCTAAAACATGTAAATCGCCCTGGAATCCAATAACTATGGGCAATAGCTTATGAAAATGGCCATAAAATGCAAAAACGAGGTGTTTTTTGTCATACCTCTCAAACATGTAAATCGCCCTGGAATCCCATAACTATGGGCAAAAGCTCATGAAAACGGCCATAAAAAGCAAAAACGAGGTGTTTTTGGTCATGCCTCTCAAACATGTAAATCGCCCTAGAACCCCTAAACTATGGGCAATAGCTCATGAAAACGGCCATAAAAAGCAAAAACTACGATTTTTCGTCATACCTCTCAAACATGTAAATCGCCCTAGAACCCCAAATCGGTGGGCAATAGCTCATTAAAACGGTCATAAAACATAAAAACGATGACTTTTTGGTATATACCTCTTAAACATGTAGATTTCCCTGGAACCCCAAAACTATAGACAATAACTCATGAAAGTTGCCATAAATTGCTAAAAAGACGAATGTTTAGTCATAAATTTGAAATATGTAAATCGCCCTAAAATCCCAAAACTATAGGCAATAGCTCATGAAAATGTCCATAAATCGCAAAAAACGACGAGTTTTTGTTCATACCTCTGAAACATGTTAATCGCCCTAGAACCCCAAAACTGTGGGCAATAACTCATGAAAACAGCCATGAAACTTAAAAAGACGAGTTTTTGCTTATACCTCCCAAACATGTAAATCGTCCCGGAACCCCAAAACTGTGGGCAATAGCTTATGAAAACAGCCATAAAAAGCAAAAACTATGACTTTTTGGCCAGACCTCTCAAATATGTAAATCGCCCTGCATCCCAAAAACGATGGGCAATAGCTCATGAAAACGGACATAAAAACACAAATAGACGAGTTTGTTCTAATACATCTCAAACATGTAAATTTCCCTAGAACCCCAAAACTATGGGCAATAACTCATAAAAATGCCCATAAGACACTAATAAGAAGAATTTTTTGTCATAAATTTGAAACATGTAAATCGCACTGGAACCCCAAAACAGTGGGTAACATCTCATTAAAACGACCAATAAACGCAAAAAAGACGAGTTTCTGGTCATACGGCTCTAACATGTAAATCTCCCTAGAACCCAAAACCGTGGCAATAGCTCATGAACACGGACATAAAACGCAAAACGACGAGTTTTTGCTCATACCTCCCAAACATGTAAGTCGCCCTGCAAACCCAAAACTATGGGTAATAACTCATGAAAATGTCCATAAAACGCAAAAAAGACGAGTTTTTGGTCATACCACGCAAACTTGTAAATCACCCTGTGAATCGCCCTGAAAACCCAAAACGACAAGTTTCTGGTCATACCACGCAAACTTGTAAATCACCCTGGAACCCCAAAACCGTGCGCAATAACTCATGAACGCGGACATAAAACGCAAACCGACGCGTTTTTTCTCACACCTCCCAAACATGTAAATCGCCCCTGGAAACCCAAAACTATGGGCAATAACTCATGAAAATGTCCATAAAACGCAAAAGACGTTTTTGGTCATAACTCTAAAACATGTAAATCGCCCTGGAATCCCATAACTATGAGCAATAGCTTATGAAAATGGCCATAAAATGCAAAAACGAGGTGTTTTTGGCCATACCTCTCAAACATGTAAATCGCCCTGGAATCCCATAACTATGGGCAAAAGCTCATGAAAACGGCCATAAAAAGCAAAAACGAGGTGTTTTGGGTCATACCTCTCAAACATGTAAATCTCGCCCTAGAACCCCTAAACTGTGGGCAATAGCTCATGAAAAACGGCCATAAAAAGCAAAAACTACGATTTTTCGTCATACCTCTCAACATGTAAATCGCCCTAGAACCCCAAAACGGTGGGCAATAGCTCATTAAAACGGTCATAAACATAAAAACGATGACTTTTTGGTCTATACCTCTTAAACATGTAATTCCCTGGAACCCCAAAACTATAGACAATAACTCATGAAAGTTGCCATAAAACGCTAAAAAGACGAATGTTTAGTCATAAATTTGAAAATATGTAAATCGCCCTAAAATCCCAAAACTATAGGCAATAGCTCATGAAAATGTCCATAAACCGCAAAAAACGACGAGTTTTTTGTTCATACCTCTGAAACATGTTAATCGCCCTAGAACCCGAAAACTGTGGGCAATTCCTCATGGAGATGGCCATAAAAAGCAAAAACTATGACGTTTTGGCCATACCTCTCAAACATGTAATCGCCCTAGAACAAAACCGTGAGCAATAGCTCATGAAAACAGCCATAAAACACAAAAACGACAAGTTTTTTTGTCTATACCTCTCAAACATGTAAATTTCCTGGAACCCTAAAACTATGGGCAATAACTCATAAAATGCCCATAAGACGGTAAAAAGAAGAATTTTTGTCATAAATTTGAAACATGTAAATTGCCCTGGAACCGTAAACAGTGGTAACATCTCATTAAAACGACCAACAAACACAAAAAGGCGAGTTTTGGTCATACGGCTCTAACATGTAAATCTCCCTGGACCCCAAAACCGTGGGCAATACCTCATGAACACGGACATAAACGCAAAAAGACGAGTTTTTGCTCATACCTCCAAACATGTAAAATCGCCGTGGAAACCCAAAACTATGGGCAATTACTCATGAAAATGTCCATAAAACGCAAAAAAGACGAGTTTTTGGTCATAACTCTAAAACATGTTAGTCGCCCTGGAAACCCAAAACGACGAGTTTCTGGTCATACAGCTCAAACTTGTAAATCGCCCTGGAACCCAAAAAACCGTGGCAATAACTCATGAACACGGACATAAAACGCAAAATGACGAGTTTTTGCTCACACCTCCAAAACATGTAAATCGCCCTGCAAACCCAAAACTATGGGTAAATACTCATGAAAATGTCCATAAACGCAAAAAAGACGAGTTTTTGGTCATAACTCTAAAACATGTAAATCGCCCTGGAAACCCAAAACGATGAGTTTCTGGTCATACCACGCAAACTTGTAAATCACCCTGGAACCCCAAAACCGTGGAATAACTCATGAACGCAGACATAAAACGCAAACCGACGCGTTTTTGCTCACACCTCAAACATGTAAATCGCCCCTGGATCCCATAACTATGGGCAATAGCTTATGAAATGGCCATAAAATGCAAAAACGAGGTGTTTTTGGTCATAACTCTAAAACATGTAAATCGCATGAAATCCCATAATACTATGGGTAATAGCTTATGAAAATGGCCATAAAATGCAAAAACGAGGTGTTTTTTGGCATACCCTCAAACATGTAAATCGCCCCTGGAATCCCATAAACTATGGGCAATAGCTTATGAAAAGGCCATAAAATGCAAAAAGATGTGTTTTTGGCCATACCCCTCAAACATGTAAATCGCTCTGGAAACCAAAAACCGTGGGCAATAGCTCATGAAAACAGTCATAAAACACAAAAACTACAAGTTTTTGGCCTATACCTCTCAAACATGTAAATTTCCCTAGAACCCAAAACTATGGGCAATAACTCATAAAATGCCCATAAGACACTAATAAGAAGAATTTTTTGTCATAAATTTGAAACATGTAAATCGCACTGGAAACCCCAAAACAGTGGGTAACATCTCATTAAAAACGACCAATAAACGCAAAAAAGACGAGTTTCTGGTCATACGGCTCTAACATGTAAATCTCCTAGAACCCCAAAAACCGTGGGCAATAGCTCATGAACACGGACATAAAACGCAAAACGACGAGTTTTGCTCATACCTCCCAAAATGTAAATCGCCCTGCAAACCCAAACTATGGGTAATAACTCATGAAATGTCCATAAAAAACGCAAAGACGAGTTTTTGGTCATAACTCTAAAACATGTGAATCGCCCTGGAAACCCAAAACGACGAGTTTCTGGTCATACCACGCAAACTTGTATCACCCTGGAACCCCAAAAACCGTGGGCAATAACTCATGATTGCGGACATAAAACGCAAACCGACGCGTTTTTTCTCACACCTCACAAACATGTAAATCGCCCCTGGGAACCCAAAACTATGGGCAATAACTCATGAAAATGTCCATAAAACGCAAAAGACGAGTTTTTGGTCATAACTCTAAAACATGTAAATCGCCCGGAATCCCATGACTATGAGCAATAGCTTATGAAAATGGGCATAAAATGCAAAAACGAGGTTGTTTTTGGCCATACCTCTCAAACATGTAAATCGCCCTGGAATCCCATAACTATGGGCAAAAGCTCATGAAAACGGGCATAAAAAGCAAAAACGAGGTGTTTTTGGTCATACCTCTCAAACATGTAAATCGCCCTAGAACCCCTAAACTGTGGGCAATAGCTCATGAAACGGCCATAAAAGCAAAAAACTACGATTTTTCGTCATACCTCTCAAACATGTAAAATCACCTAGAATCCAAAACGGTGGGCAATAGCTCATTAAAACGGTCATAAAACATAAAAACGATGACTTTTTTGGTCTATACCTCTTAAACATTTAAATTTCCCTGGAACCAAAACTATAGACAATAAGTCATGAAAGTTGCCAAAAACGCTAAAAAGACGAATGTTTAGTCATAAATTTGAAATATGTAAATCGCCCTAAAATCCCAAAACTATAGGCAATAGCTCATGAAAATGTCCATAATCCGCAAAAAACGATGAGTTTTTGTTCATACCTCTGAAACATGTTAATCGCCCTAGAACCCGAAAACTGTGGGCAATTCCTCATGGAGATGGCCATAAAACCAAAAACTACGACGTTTTGGCCATACCTCTCAAACATGTAAATCGCCCTAGAACCCAAAACCGTGAGCAATAGCTCATGAAAACAGCCATAAAACACAAAACGACAAGTTTTTTGTCTATACCTCTCAAACATGTAAATTTCCCTGGAACCCTAAACTATGGGCAATAACTCATAAAATGCCCATAAGACGGTAAAAAGAAAGAAATTTTTGTCATAAATTTGAAACATGTAAATCGCCCTGGAACCCCTAAACAGTGGGTAACATATCATTAAAACGACCAACAAACGCAAAAAGACGAGTTTCTGGTCATAAACGGCTCTAACATGTAAATCTCCCTGGAACCCCAAAACCGTGGGCAATAGCTCATGAACACGGACATAAACGCAAAAAGACGAGTTTTTGCTCATACCTCCCAAACATGTAAATCGCCGTGGAAACCCAAAACTATGGGCAATTACTCATGAAAATGTCCATAAAACGCAAAAAGACGAGTTTTGGTCATAATCTAAACATGTTAATCCGCCCTGGAAACCCAAAACGACGAGTGTCTGGTCATACAGCTCAAACTTGTAAATCGCCCTGGAACCCCAAAAACCGTGGGGAATAACTCATGAACACGGACATAAAACGCAAAATGACGAGTTTTGCTCACACCTCTAAAAATGTAAATCGCCTGCAAACCCAAAACTATGGGTAATAACTCATGAAAATGTCCATAAAACAAAAAAGACGAGTTTTTGGTCATAACTCTAAAACATGTAAATCGCCCTGGAAACCAAAAACGATGAGTTTTCTGGTCATACCACGCAAACTTGTAAATCACCTTGGAACCCCAACCCGTGGGCAATAACTCATGAACGCAGACATAAAACGCAAACCGACGCGTTTTTGCTCACACCTCCCAAACATGTAAATCGCCCCTGGAATCCCATAACTATGGCAATAGCTTATGAAATGGCCAATAAATGCAAAAACGAGGTGTTTTTGGTCATAACTCTAAAACATGTAAATCGCCCTGGAATCCCATAACTATGGGCAATAGCTTATGAAAATGGCCATAAAATGCAAAAACGAGGTGTTTTTTGGCATACCTCTCAACATGTAAATCGCCCTGGAATCCCATAACTATGGGCAATAGCTTATGAAAGGCCATAAAATGCAAAAACGAGGTGTTTTTGGTCATACCTCTCAAACATGTAAATCGCCCTGGAATCCCATAACTATGGGCAAAAGCTCATGAAAACGGCCATAAAAAGCAAAACGAGGTGTTTTTGGTCATACCTCTCAAACATGTAAATCGCCCTAGAACCCCTAAACTGTGGGCAATAGCTCATGAAAACGGCCATAAAAGCAAAAACTACGATTTTTCGTCATACCCTCAACATGTAAATCGCCCTAGAACCCCAAACGGTGGGCAATAGCTCATTAAAACGGTCATAAAACATAAAAACGATGACTTTTTGGTCTATACCTTAAACATGTAAATTTTCCTGGAGCCCCCAAAACTATAGACAATAACTCATGAAAGTTGCCATAAAACGTTAAAAAGACGAATGTTTAGTCATAAATTTGAAATATGTAAATCGCCCTAAAATCCCAAAACTACAGGCAATAGCTCATGAAAATGTGCATAAACCGCAAAAAACGACGAGTTTTTGTTCATACCTCTGAAACATGTTAGTCGCCCTAGAACCCGAAAACTGTGGGCAATTCCTCATGGAGATGGCCATAAAAGCAAAAACTATGAAGTTTTGGCCATACCTCTCAAACATGTAAATCGCCTAGAACCCAAAAACCGTGAGCAAGCTCATGAAACAAGCCATAAAACACAAAAAACGACAAGTTTTTTGTCTATACCTCTCAAACATGTAAATTTCCCTGGAAACCTAAAACTATGGGCAATAACTCATAAAAATGCCCATAAGACGGTAAAAAGAAGAATTTTTTGTCATAAATTTGAAACATGTAAATCGCCCTAGAACCCCTAAACAGTGGGTAACATCTCATTAAAACGACCAACAAACGCAAAAAAGACGAGTTTCTGGTCATACGGCTCTAACATGTAAATCTCCCTGGAACCCCAAAACCGTGGGCAATAGCTCATGAACACGGACATAAAACTTAAAAAGACGAGTTTTTGCTCATACCTCCCAAACATGTAAATCGCCCCGGAACCCCAAAACTGTGGGCAATAGCTCATGAAAACGGCTATAAAAAGCAAAAACTATGACTTTTTGGCCATACCTCTCAAATATGTAAATCGCCCTGGAACCCAAAAACGATGGGCAATAGCTCATGAAAACGGACATAAAACACAAAATAGATGAGTTTTTGGTCTATATCTCTCAAACATGTAAATTTCCCTAGAACCCCAAAACTATGGGCAATAACTCATAAAAATGCCCATAAGACACTAAAAAGAAGAATTTTTTGTCATAAATTTGAAACATGTAAATCGCC
>CAJUWN010001289.1:0-124493 GCA_910589765.1 Avena atlantica | reverse complement strand
AACCGTTTTGGTTTTTCCAGGGCGATTTACATGACTTGTAACACCCGATACACGTTGTATAGTTATGAGCAAAAACTCGTCGTTTTCATGTTTTATGGCCTTTTCATGAGCTATTGCCCACAGTTTTGGTGTTCCAGGGCGATTTGCAGGGCCCAACAGCCCAATACATGTTTGAGATATATGAGCAAAAACTGGTCGTTTTCGCGTTTTATGGCCGTTTTAATGTGCTATTGCCCACCGTTTTGGGGTTCTAGGGTATTTACATGACTCGAAACACCGATACATGTTTGAGAGTTATGACCAAAACTCAACGTTTTCGTGTTTTATGTACTATTTCATGAGCTATTGCCCACAGTTTGGTGTTCCAGGGATTTGCATGGCCCATAAGAACCGATAGATGTTTGAGAAATATGACCAAAAATTGTTGTTTTCGAGTTTATGAACGTTTTCATGAGCAATTGCCCATAATTTGGGGTTCAATGGAGATTTGCATGTCCAGTAAAACCGGATACATGTATAAAGTTATGACCAAAGAGTCATCGTTTTCGCGGTTTATGGTCATTTTCATGAGCTATTCCCTAGTTTTGGTATTCCAGGGCGATTTACATGACTCGTAACACCCGGTACACGTTTGAGAGTTATTAGCAAAAACTCGTCGTTTTCATGTTTATGGCCATTTTCATCAGCTATTTCCCATAGTTTTGGGGTTCCAGGGAGATTTACACAACTCGTAACACCCGATACATGTTTGAGAGTTATGACCAAAATCTCGCGTTTTCACGTTTCATCGCCTAGAGTTTTGGGGTTCAATGGATATTTGCATGGCGAGTAAAAGGATACATTTTTGAGAGTCATGAAGAAAAACCCAGTGTTTTCTTGTTTTATGTCTGTTTTCTTATGCTATTGCCTACAGTTTTGGGGTTCAATAGGGATTTGCATGGCTAGTAAAACCGGATACATGTTTGAGAGATATGAGCAAAAATTGGTAGTTTTCGCGTTTTATGGCCGTTTTCATGTGCTATTACCCACCATTTTGGGTTCTAGGGTGATTTACATGACTCGTAGCACCTGATACATGTTTGAGATTATGACCAAAAACTCAACGTTTTCGCGTTTTATGGCCTATTTCATGAGCTATTGCCCACAATTTTGGTGTTCCAGGGGGATTTGCATGGCCCATAAGAACCGATAGATGTTTGAGAAATATGACAAAATTGTTGTTTTCGCGTTTATGGACTTTTCATGAGAAATTGCCCGTAATTTTGGGGTTCAATGGAGATTTGCATGTCCAGTAAAATCGGATACATGTTTAAGAGTTATGACCAAAGAGTCATCGTTTTCGCGATATATGGTCATTTCATGAGCTATTGCCCATAGTTTTGGGATTACAGGGCGATTTACATGACTCGTAACACCCGGTACACGTTTGAGAGTTATGAGCAAAAACTCATCGTTTTCATGTTTATGGCCGTTTTCATCAGCTATTTCCCACAGTTTGGGGTTCCAGGGAGATTTTACACAACTCGTAACACCCGATACATCATGTTTGAGAGTTATGACCAAAAACTCAGCGTTTTCATGTTTCATGGCCCATAGTTTTGGGGTTCAATGGAGATTTGCATGGCGAGTAAAACCGGATACATTTTGAGAGTCATGACCAAAAACCAGTGTTTTCTTGTTTTATGTCTGTTTTCTTGTGCTATTTCCCACAGTTTTGTTGTTGAATAGGGATTTTCATAGCGAGTAAAACCTAATACATGTTTGAGAGTTTTGACCAAAAACTCGTCGTTTTCGCGATTTATGGATGTTTTCATGAGCTATTACCAACGGTTTGGTTTTCTAGGGCGATTTACATGACTTGTAACTCCCGATACACGTTTAGGAGTTATGAGCAAAAACTCGTCGTTTTCATGTTTTATGGCCCTTTTCATGAGCTATTGCCCACAGTTTTGGTGTTCCAGGCGATTAGCAGGCCCAACAGCCCCAATACATGTTTGAGAGATATGAGCAAAAACTGGTCGTTTCGCGTTTTATGGCCGTTTTAATGTGCTATTGCCCACCATTTGGGGTTCTAGGGTGATTTACACGACTCGTAACACCCGATACATGTTTGAGAGTATGACCAAAAAACTCAAAGTTTTCGCGTTTTATGGCCTATTTCATGAGCTATTGCCCACAGTTTTGGTGTTCCGGGGGATTTGCATGGCCCATAGAACCGATAGATGTTTGAGAAATATGACAAAAATTGTTGTTTTCGCGTTTATGGACGTTTTCTGAGAAATTGCCCATAATTTTGCGGTTCAATGGAGATTTGCATGTCCAGTAAAACTAGATACATGTTTAAGAGTTATGACCAAAGATCATCGTTTTCGCGATTTATGGTCATTTTCATGAGCTATTGCCCAGAGTTTTGGTATTCCAGGGTGATTTACATGACTCGTAACACCCGGTACACGTTTGAGAGTTATTAGCAAAAACTCGTCGTTTTCATGTTTATGGCCGTTTTCATCAGCTATTTCCGCAGTTTTGGGGTTCCAGGGAGATTTACACGACTCGTAACACCCGATACATGTTTGAGAGTTATGACCAAAAATTCGGCGTTTTCACGTTTTATAGCCCACAGTTTTGGGGTTCAATGGAGATTTGCATGGCCAATAAAACGATTACATTTTGAGAGTCATGACCAAAAACTCAGCGTTTCTTAATTTATGCCTATTTTTGTATGCTATTGACCCCTATTTTGGAGTTACATGGCGATTTTCACTAACCATAAGACCCGATATATGTTTGAGAGATATGACTATAAATCATTGTTCTCGAGTTTATGGACGTTTTCAATAGCTATTGCCCACAGTTTTGGGTTCAATATGGATTTGCATGGCTAGTAAAAACCGGATACATGATTGAGAGTTATGACCAAAACTGGCCGTTGTCGCGATTTATGGACGTTTTCATGAGCTATACCAACCGTTTTGGTTTTCCAGGGCGATTTACATGACTTGTAACACCCGATACACGTTGTATAGTTGTGAGCAAAACTCGTCGTTTTCATGTTTTATGGCCCTTTTCATGAGCTATTGCCCACAGTTTTGGTGTTCCAGGGCGATTTGCAGGGCCCAACAGCCCAATACATGTTTGAGATATATGAGCAAAAACTGGTCGTTTTCGCGTTTTATGGCCGTTTTATGTGCTATTACCCACCGTTTTTGGGGTTCTAGGGTGATTTACATGACTCGAAACACCCGATACATGTTTGAGAGTTATGACCAAAAACTCAACGTTTTCGTGTTTTATGTACTATTTCATGAGCTATTGCCCACAGTTTTGGTGTTCCAGGGGGATTTGCATGGCCCATAAGAACCGATAGATGTTTGAGAATATGACAAAAATTGTTGTTTTCGAGTTTATGGACGTTTTCATGAGCAATTGCCCATAATTTTGGGGTTTAATGGAGATTTGCATGTCCAGTAAAACCGGATACATGTATAAGAGTTATGACCAAAGAGTCATCGTTTTCGCGGTTTATGGTCATTTTCATGAGCTATTCCCCATAGTTTTGGTATTCCAGCGATTTACATGACTCGTAACACCGGTACACGTTTGAGAGTTATTAGCAAAAACTCGTCGTTTTCATGTTTATGGCCATTTTCATCAGCTATTTCCCACAGTTTTGGGGTTCCAGGGAGATTTACACAACTCGTAACACCCGATACATGTTTGAGAGTTTATGACCAAAATCTCGGCGTTTTCACGTTTCATCGCCTAGAGTTTTGGGGTTCAATGGATATTTGCATGGCGAGTAAAATAGGATACATTTTTGAGAGTCATGAAGAAAAACCCAGTGTTTTCTTGTTTTATGTCTCTTTTCTTATGCTATTGCCTACAGTTTTGGGGTTCAATAGGGATTTGCATGGCTAGTAAAACCGGATACATGTTTGAGAGATATGAGCAAAATTGGTAGTTTTCGCGTTTTATGGCCGTTTTCATGTGCTATTACCCACCATTTTGGGTTCTAGGGTGATTTACATGACTCGTAGCACCTGATACATGTTTGAGATTATGACCAAAAACTCAACGTTTTCGCGTTTTATGGCCTATTTCATGAGCTATTGCCCACAATTTTGGTGTTCCAGGGGGATTTGCATGGCCCATAAGAACCGATAGATGTTTGAGAAATATGACAAAAATTGTTGTTTTCGCGTTTATGGACGTTTTCATGAGAAATTGCCCGTAATTTTGGGGTTCAATGGAGATTTGCATGTCCAGTAAAATCGGATACATGTTTAAGAGTTATGACCAAAGAGTCATCGTTTTCGCGATATATGGTCATTTTCATGAGCTATTGCCCATAGTTTGGGATTACAGGGCGATTTACATGACTCGTAACACCCTGTACACGTTTGAGAGTTATGAGCAAAAACTCATCGTTTTCATGTTTATGGCCGTTTTCATCAGCTATTTCCCACAGTTTTGGGTTCCAGGGAGATTTACACAACTCGTAACACCCGATACATGCATGTTTGAGAGTTATGACCAAAAACTCAGCGTTTTCATGTTTCATGGCCCATAGTTTTGGGTTCAATGGAGATTTGCATGGCGAGTAAAACCGGATACATTTTTGAGAGTCATGACCAAAAACCCAGTGTTTTCTTGTTATATGTTTTTCTTGTGCTATTTCCCACAGTTTTGTTGTTGAATAGGGATTTTCATAGCGAGTAAAACCTAATACATGTTTGAGAGTTTTGACCAAAAACTCGTCGTTTTCGCGATTTATGGATGTTTTCATGAGCTATTACCAACCGGTTTGGTTTTCTAGGCGATTTACATGACTTGTAACTCCCGATACACGTTTAGGAGTTATGAGCAAAAACTCGTCGTTTTTCATGTTTTATGGCCCTTTTCATGAGCTATTGCCCACAGTTTTGGTGTTCCAGGGCGATTAGCAGGGCCCACAGCCCCAATACATGTTTGAGAGATATGAGCAAAAACTGGTCGTTTTCGCGTTTTATGGCCGTTTTAATGTGCTATTGCCCACCATTTTGGGGTTCTAGGGTGATTTACACGACTCGTAACACCCGATACATGTTTGAGAGTTATGACCAAAAACTCAAAGTTTTCGCGTTTTATGGCCTATTTCATGAGCTATTCCCACAGTTTTGGTGTTCGGGGGATTTGCATGGCCCATAAGAACCGATAGATGTTTGAGAAATATGACCAAAATTGTTGTTTTCGCGTTTATGGACGTTTTCATGAGAAATTGCCCATAATTTTGCGGTTCAATGGAGATTTGCATGTCCAGTAAAACTAGATACATGTTTAAGAGTTATGACCAAAGAGTCATCGTTTTCGCGATTTATGGTCATTTTCATGAGCTATTGCCCAGAGTTTTGGTATTCCAGGGTGATTTACATGACTCGTAACACCCGGTACACGTTTGAGAGTTATTAGCAAAAACTCGTCGTTTTCATGTTTATGGCCGTTTTCATCAGCTATTTCCCGCAGTTTTGGGGTTCCAGGGAGATTTACACGACTCGTAACACCCGATACATGTTTGAGAGTTATGACCAAAAATTCGGCGTTTTCACGTTTTATAGCCCACAGTTTTGGGGTTCAATGGAGATTTGCATGGCCAATAAAACCGATTACATTTTGAGAGTCATGACCAAAAACTCAGCGTTTTCTTAATTTATGCCTATTTTTGTATGCTATTGACCCTATTTTGGAGTTACATGGCGATTTTCACTAACCATAAGACCCGATATATGTTTGAGAGATATGACTATAAATCATTGTTCTCGAGTTTATGGACGTTTTCAATAGCTATTGCCCACAGTTTTGGGGTTCAATATGGATTTGCATGGCTAGTAAAACCGGATACATGATGAGAGTTATGACCAAAAACTGGCCGTTGTCGCGATTTATGGACGTTTTCATGAGCTATTACCAACGTTTTGGTTTTTCCAGGGCGATTTACATGACTTGTAAACACCCGATACACGTTGTATAGTTGTGAGCAAAAAACTCGTCGTTTTCATGTTTTATGGCCCTTTTCATGAGCTATTGCCCACAGTTTTGGTGTTCCAGGGCGATTTGCAGGGCCCAACAGCCCCAATACATGTTTGAGATATATGAGCAAAAACTGGTCGTTTTCGCGTTTTATGGCCGTTTTAATGTTATTACCCACCGTTTTGGGGTTCTAGGGTGATTTACATGACTCGAAACACCCGATACATGTTTGAGAGTTATGACCAAAAACTCAACGTTTTCGTGTTTTATGTACTATTTCATGAGCTATTGCCCACAGTTTTGGTGTTCCAGGGGGATTTGCATGGCCCATAAGAACCGATAGATGTTTGAGAAATATGACCAAAAATTGTTGTTTTCGAGTTTATGGACGTTTTCATGCAATTGCCCATAATTTTGGGGTTTAATGGAGATTTGCATGTCCAGTAAAACCGGATACATGTATAAGAGTTATGACCAAAGAGTCATCGTTTTCGCGGTTTATGGTCATTTTCATGAGCTATTCCCATAGTTTTGGTATTCCAGGGCGATTTACATGACTCGTAACACCCGGTACACGTTTGAGAGTTATTAGCAAAAACTCGTCGTTTTCATGTTTATGGCCATTTTCATCAGCTATTTCCCACAGTTTTGGGGTCCAGGGAGATTTACACAACTCGTAACACCCGATACATGTTTGAGAGTTATGACCAAATCTCGGCGTTTTCACGTTTCATCGCCTAGAGTTTTGGGGTTCAATGGATATTTGCATGGCGAGTAAAATAGGATACATTTTTGAGAGTCATGAAGAAAACCCAGTGTTTTCTTGTTTTATGTCTGTTTTCTTATGCTATTGCCTACAGTTTGGGTTCAATAGGGATTTGCATGGCTAGTAAAACGGATACATGTTTGAGAGATATGAGCAAAAATTGGTAGTTTTCGCGTTTTATGGCCGTTTTCATGTGCTATTACCCACCATTTTGGGGTTCTAGGGTGATTTACATGACTCGTAGCACCTGATACATGTTTGAGATTATGACCAAAAACTCAACGTTTTCGCGTTTTATGGCCTATTTCATGAGCTATTGCCCACAATTTTGGTGTTCCAGGGGGATTTGCATGGCCCATAAGAACCGATAGATGTTTGAGAAATATGACAAAAATTGTTGTTTTCGCGTTTATGGACGTTTTCATGAGAATTGCCCGTAATTTTTGGGGTTCAATGGAGATTTGCATGTCCAGTAAAATCGGATACATGTTTAAGAGTTATGACCAAAGAGTCATCGTTTTCGCGATATATGGTCATTTTCATGAGCTATTGCCCATAGTTTTGGGATTACAGGGCGATTTACATGACTCGTAACACCGGTACACGTTTGAGAGTTATGAGCAAAAACTCATCGTTTTCATGTTTATGGCCGTTTTCATCAGCTATTTCCCACAGTTTTGGGGTTCTAGGGAGATTTACACAACTCGTAACACCCGATACATGCATGTTTGAGAGTTATGACCAAAAACTCAGCGTTTTCATGTTTCATGGCCCACGGTTTTGGGGTTCAATGGAGATTTGCATGGCGAGTAAACCGGATACATTTTTGAGAGTCATGACCAAAACCCAGTGTTTTCTTGTTTTATGTCTGTTTTCTTGTGCTATTTCCCACAGTTTTGTTGTTGAATAGGGATTTTCATAGCGAGTAAACCTAATACATGTTTGAGAGTTTTGACCAAAAACTCGTCGTTTTCGCGATTTATGGATGTTTTCATGAGCTATTACCAACCGGTTTGATTTTCTAGGGCGATTTACATGACTTGTAACTCCCGATACACGTTTAGGAGTTATGAGCAAAAACTCGTCGTTTTCATGTTTTATGGCCCTTTTCATGAGCTATTGCCCACAGTTTTGGTGTTCCAGGGCGATTAGCAGGGCCCAACAGCCCCAATACATGTTTCAGAGATATGAGCAAAACTGGTCGTTTTCCGCGTTTTATGGCCGTTTTAATGTGCTATTGCCCACCATTTTGGGGTTCTAGGGTGATTTACACGACTCGTAACACCCGATACATGTTTGAGAGTTATGACCAAAAACTCAAAGTTTTCGCGTTTTATGGCCTATTTCATGAGCTATTCCCACAGTTTTGGTGTTCCAGGGGGATTTGCATGGCCCATAAGAACCGATAGATGTTTGAGAAATATGACCAAAAATTGTTGTTTTCGCGTTTATGGACGTTTTCTGAGAAATTGCCCATAATTTTGCGGTTCAATGGAGATTTGCATGTCCAGTAAAACTAGATACATGTTTAAGAGTTATGACCAAAGAGTCATCGTTTTCGCGATTTTATGGTCATTTTCATGAGCTATTGCCCAGAGTTTTGGTATTCCAGGGTGATTTACATGACTCGTAACACCCGGTACACGTTTGAGAGTTATTAGCAAAAACTCGTCGTTTCATGTTTATGGCCGTTTTCATCAGCTATTTCCCGCAGTTTTGGGGTTCCAGGGAGATTTACACGACTCGTAACACCCGATACATGTTTGAGAGTTATGACCAAAAATTGGCGTTTTCACGTTTTATAGCCCCAGTTTTGGGTTCAATGGAGATTTGCATGGCCAATAAAACCGATTACATTTTGAGAGTCATGACCAAAAACTCAGCGTTTTCTTAATTTATGCCTATTTTTGTATGCTATTGACCCCTATTTTGGAGTTACATGGCGATTTTCACTAACCATAAGACCCGATATATGTTTGAGAGATATGACTATAAATCATTGTTCTCGAGTTTATGGACGTTTTCAATAGCTACTGCCCACAGTTTTGGGGTTCAATATGGATTTGCATGGCTAGTAAAACCGGATACATGATTGAGAGTTATGACCAAAAACTGCCCGTTGTCGCGATTTATGGACGTTTTCATGAGCTATTACCAACCGTTTTGGTTTTTCCAGGGCGATTTACATGACTTGTAACACCCGATACACGTTGTATAGTTGTGAGCAAAAACTCGTCGTTTTCATGTTTTATGGCCCTTTTCATGAGCTATTGCCCACAGTTTTGGTGTTCCAGGGCGATTTGCAGGGCCCAACAGCCCCAATACATGTTTGAGATATATGAGCAAAAACTGGTCGTTTTCGCGTTTTATGGCCGTTTTAATGTGCTATTACCCACCGTTTTGGGGTTCTAGAGTGATTTACATGACTCGAAACACCCGATACATGTTTGAGAGTTATGACCAAAACTCAACGTTTTCGTGTTTATGTACTATTTCATGAGCTATTTCCCACAGTTTTGGTGTTCCAGGGGGATTTGCATGGCCCATAAGAACCGATAGATGTTTGAGAAATATGACCAAAAATTGTTGTTTTCGAGTTTATGGACGTTTTCATGAGCAATTGCCCATAATTTTGGGGTTTAATGGAGATTTGCATGTCCAGTAAAACCGGATACATGTATAAGAGTTATGACCAAAGAGTCATCGTTTTCGCGGTTTATGGTCATTTTCATGAGCTATTCCCCATAGTTTTGGTATTCCAGGGCGATTTACATGACTCGTAACACCGGTACACGTTTGAGAGTTATTAGCAAAAACTCGTCGTTTTCATGTTTATGGCCATTTTCATCAGCTATTTCCCACAGTTTTGGGGTTCCAGGGAGATTTACACAACTCGTAACACCCGATACATGTTTGAGAGTTATGACCAAAATCTCGGCGTTTTCACGTTTCATCGCCTAGAGTTTTGGGGTTCAATGGATATTTGCATGGCGAGTAAAACAGGATACATTTTTGAGAGTCATGAAGAAAAACCCAGTGTTTTCTTGTTTTATGTCTGTTTTCTTATGCTATTGCCTATAGTTTTGGGGTTCAATAGGGATTTGCATGGCTAGTAAAGCGGATACATGTTTGAGAGATATGAGCAAAAATTGGTAGTTTTCGCGTTTTATGGCCGTTTTCATGTGCTATTACCACCATTTTGGGGTTCTAGGGTGATTTACATGACTTGTAGCACCTGATACATGTTTGAGATTATGACCAAAAATTGTTGTTTTCGCGTTTATGGACGTTTTCTTGAGAAATTGCCCATAATTTTGCGGTTCAATGGAGATTTGCATGTCCAGTAAAACTAGATACATGTTTAAGAGTTATGACCAAAGTCATCGTTTTCGCGATTTATGGTCATTTTCATGAGCTATTGCCCAGAGTTTTGGTATTCCAGGGTGATTTACATGACTCGTAACACGGTACACGTTTGAGAGTTATTAGCAAAAACTCGTCGTTTTCATGTTTATGGCCGTTTTCATCAGCTATTTCCCGCAGTTTTGGGGTTCCAGGGAGATTTACACGACTCGTAACACCCGATACATGTTTGAGAGTTATGACCAAAAATTCGGCGTTTTCACGTTTTATAGCCCACAGTTTTGGGGTTCAATGGAGATTTGCATGGCCAATAAAACCGATTACATTTTGAGAGTCATGACCAAAACTCAGCGTTTTCTTAATTTATGCCTATTTTTGTATGCTATTGACCCCTATTTTGGAGTTACATGGCGATTTTCACTAACCATAAGACCCGATATATGTTTGAGAGATATGACTATAAATCATTGTTTTCGAGTTTATGGACGTTTTCAATAGCTATTGCCCACAGTTTGGGGTTCAATATGGATTTGCATGGCTAGTAAAACCGATACATGATTGAGAGTTATGACCAAAAACTGGCCGTTGTCGCGATTTATGGACGTTTTCATGAGCTATTACCAACCGGTTTGGTTTTCCAGGGCGATTTACATGACTTGTAAACACCCGATACACGTTGTATAGTTGTGAGCAAAAACTCGTCGTTTTCATGTTTTATGGCCCTTTTCATGAGCTATTGCCCACAGTTTTGGTGTTCCAGGGCGATTTGCAGGGCCCAACAGCCCCAATACATGTTTTGAGATATATGAGCAAAAACTGGTCGTTTTCGCGTTTTATGGCCGTTTTAATGTGCTATTACCACCGTTTTGGGGTTCTAGGGTGATTTACATGACTCGAAACACCCGATACATGTTTGAGAGTTATGACCAAAAACTCAACGTTTTCGTGTTTTATGTACTATTTCATGAGCTATTGCCCACAGTTTTGGTGTTCCAGGGGGATTTGCATGGCCCATAAGAACCGATAGATGTTTGAGAAATATGACCAAAATTGTTGTTTTCGAGTTTATGGACGTTTTCATGAGCAATTGCCCATAATTTTGGGGTTTAATGGAGATTTGCATGTCCAGTAAAACCGGATACATGTATAAGAGTTATGACCAAAGAGTCGTCGTTTTCGCGGTTTATGGTCATTTTCATGAGCTATTCCCCATAGTTTTGGTATTCCAGGGCGATTTACATGACTCGTAACACCCGGTACACGTTTGAGAGTTATTAGCAAAAACTCGTCGTTTTCATGTTTATGGCCATTTTCATCAGCTATTTCCCACAGTTTTGGGGTTCCAGGGAGATTTACACAACTCGTAACACCCGATACATGTTTGAGAGTTATGACCAAAATCTCGGCGTTTTCACGTTTCATCGCCTAGAGTTTTGGGTTCAATGGATATTTGCATGGCGAGTAAAAGGATACATTTTGAGAGTCATGAAGAAAAACCCAGCGTTTTCTTGTTTTATGTCTGTTTTCTTATGCTATTGCCTACAGTTTTGGGGTTCAATAGGGATTTGCATGGCTAGTAAAACCGGATACATGTTTGAGAGATATGAGCAAAAATTGGTAGTTTTCGCGTTTATGGCCGTTTTCATGTGCTATTACCCACCATTTGGGGGTTCTAGGGTGATTTACATGACTCGTAGAACCTGATACATGTTTGAGATTATGACCAAAAACTCAACGTTTTCGCGTTTTATGGCCTATTTCATGAGCTATTGCCCACAATTTTGGCGTTCCAGGGGGATTTGCATGGCCATAAGAACCGATAGATGTTTAGAAATATGACAAAAAATTGTTGTTTTCGCGTTTATGGACGTTTTCATGAGAAATTGCCCGTAATTTTGGGGTTCAATGGAGATTTGCATGTCCAGTAAAATCGGATACATGTTTAAGAGTTATGACCAAAGAGTCATCGTTTTCGCGATAATATGGTCATTTTCATGAGCTATTGCCCATAGTTTTGGGATTACAGGGCGATTTACATGACTCGTAACACCCGTACACGTTTGAGAGTTATGAGCAAAAAACTCATCGTTTTCATGTTTATGGCCGTTTTCATCAGCTATTCCCACAGTTTTGGGTTCCAGGGAGATTTACAAACTCGTAACACCCGATACATGCATGTTTGAGAGTTATGACCAAAAACTCAGCGTTTTCATGTTTCATGGCCCATAGTTTTGTGGTTCAATGGAGATTTGCATGGCGAGTAAAACCGGATACATTTTTGAGAGTCATGACCAAAATCCAGTGTTTTCTTGTTTATGTCTGTTTTCTTGTGCTATTTCCCACAGTTTTGTTGTTGAATAGGGATTTTCATAGCGAGTAAACCTAATACATGTTTGAGAGTTTTGACCAAAAACTCGTCGTTTTCGCGATTATGGATGTTTTCATGAGCTATTACCAACCGGTTTGGTTTTCTAGGGCGATTTACATGACTTGTAACTCCCGATACACATTTAGGAGTTATGAGCAAAAACTCGTCGTTTTCACTTTTCATCTATTGCCTAGAGTTTTGGTGTTCCAGGGCGATTAGCAGGGCGCAACAGCCCCAATACATGTTTGAGAGATATGAGCAAAACTGGTCGTTTTCGCGTTTTATGGCCGTTTTATGTGCTATTCCCCACCATTTTGGGGTTCTAGGGTGATTTACACGACTCGTAACACCCGATACATGTTTGAGAGTTATGACCAAAAACTCAAAGTTTTCGCGTTTTATGGCCTATTTCATGAGCTATTTCCCACAGTTTTGGTGTTCCAGGGGGATTTGCATGGCCCATAAGAACCGATAGATGTTTGAGAAATATGACCAAAAATTGTTGTTTTCGCGTTTATGGACGTTTTCATGAGAAATTGCCCATAATTTTGCGGTTCAATGGAGATTTGCATGTCCAGTAAAACTAGATACATGTTTAAGAGTTATGACCAAAGAGTCATCGTTTTCGCGACTTATGGTCATTTTCATGAGCTATTGCCTAGAGTTTTGGTATTCCAGGGTGATTTACATGACTCGTAACACCCGGTACACGTTTGAGAGTTATTAGCAAAAACTCGTCGTTTTCATGTTTATGGCCGTTTTCATCAGCTATTTCCCGCAGTTTTGGGTTCCAGGGAGATTTACACGACTCGTAACACCCGATACATGTTTGAGAGTTATGACCAAAAATTCGGCGTTTTCATGTTTTATAGCCCACAGTTTTGGGGTTCAATGGAGATTTGCATGGCCAATAAAACCGATTACATTTTGAGAGTCATGACCAAAAACTCAGCGTTTTCTTAATTTATGCCTTTTTTGTATGCTATTGACCCTATTTTGGAGTTACATGGCGATTTTCACTAACCATAAGACCCGATATATGTTTGAGAGATATGACTATAAATCATTGTTCTCGAGTTTATGGACGTTTTCAATAGCTATTGCCCACAGTTTTGGGGTTCAATATAGATTTGCATGGCTAGTAAAACCGGATACATGATTGAGAGTTATGACCAAAAACTGGCCGTTGTCGCGATTTTATGGACGTTTTCATGAGCTATTACCAACCGTTTTGGTTTTTCCAGGGCGATTTACATGACTTGTAACACCCGATACACGTTGTATAGTTGTGAGCAAAAACTCGTCGTTTTCATGTTTTATGGCCCTTTTCATGAGCTATTGCCCACAGTTTTGGTGTTCCAGGGCGATTTGCAGGGCCCAACAGCCCCAATACATGTTTGAGATATATGAGCAAAAACTGGTCGTTTTCGCGTTTTATGGCCGTTTTAAATGTGCTATTACCCACCGTTTTGGGGTTCTAGGGTGATTTACATGACTCGAAACACCCGATACATGTTTGAGAGTTATGACCAAAAACTCAACGTTTTCGTGTTTATGTACTATTTCATGAGCTATTGCCCACAGTTTTGGTGTTCCAGGGGGATTTGCATGGCCCATAAGAACCGATAGATGTTTGAGAAATATGACCAAAAATTGTTGTTTTCGAGTTTATGGACGTTTTCATGAGCAATTGCCCATAATTTTGGGGTTTAATGGAGATTTGCATGTCCAGTAAAACCGGATACATGTATAAGAGTTATGACCAAAGAGTCATCGTTTTCGCGGTTTATGGTCATTTTCATGAGCTATTCCCCATAGTTTTGGTATTCCAGGGCGATTTACATTACTCGTAACACCCGGTACACGTTTGAGAGTTATTAGCAAAAACTCGTCGTTTTCATGTTTATGGCCATTTTCATCAGCTATTTCCCACAGTTTTGGGGTTCCAGGGAGATTTACACAACTCGTAACACCCGATACATGTTTGAGAGTTATGACCAAAATCTCGGCGTTTTCACGTTTCATCGCCTAGAGTTTTGGGGTTCAATGGATATTTGCATGGCGAGTAAAACAGGATACATTTTTGAGAGTCATGAAGAAAAACCCAGCGTTTTCTTGTTTTATGTCTGTTTTCTTATGCTATTGCCTACAGTTTTGGGGTTCAATAGGGATTTGCATGGCTAGTAAAACCGGATACATGTTTGAGAGATATGAGCAAAAATTGGTAGTTTTCGCATTTTATGGCCGTTTTCTTGTGCTATTACCCACCATTTGGGGGTTCTTGGGTGATTTACATGACTCGTAGCACCTGATACATGTTTGAGATTATGACCAAAAACTCAACGTTTTCGCGTTTTATGGCCTATTTCATGAGCTATTGCCCACAAATTTGGCGTTCCAGGGGGATTTGCATGGCCCATAAGAACCGATAGATGTTTGAGAAATATGACAAAAAATTATTGTTTTCGCGTTTATGGACGTTTTCATGAGAAATTTCCCGTAATTTTGGGGTTCAATGGAGATTTGCATGTCCAGTAAAATCGGATACATGTTTAAGAGTTATGACCAAAGAGTCATCGTTTTCGCGATATATGGTCATTTTCATGAGCTATTGCCCATAGTTTTGGGATTACAGGGCGATTTACATGACTCGTAACACCCGGTACACGTTTGAGAGTTATGAGCAAAAACTCATCGTTTTCATGTTTATAGCCGTTTTCATCAGCTATTTCCCACAGTTTTGGGGTTCCAGGGAGATTTACACAACTCGTAACACCCGATACATGCATGTTTGAGAGTTATGACCAAAAACTCAGCGTTTTCATGTTTCATGGCCCACAGTTTTGGGGTTCAATGGAGATTTGCATGGCGAGTAAAACCGGATACATTTTTGAGAGTCATGACCAAAAATCTAGTGTTTTCTTGTTTTATGTCTGTTTTCTTGTGCTATTTCCCACAGTTTTGTTGTTGAATAGGGATTTTCATAGCGAGTAAAACCTAATACATGTTTGAGAGTTTTGACCAAAAACTCGTCGTTTTCGCGATTTATGGATGTTTTCATGAGCTATTACCAACCGGTTTGGTTTTCTAGGGCGATTTACATGACTGTAACTCCCGATACACGTTTAGGAGTTATGAGCAAAAACTCGTCGTTTTCATGTTTTAGGGCCCTTTTCATGAGCTATTGCCCATAGTTTTGGTGTTCCAGGGCGATTAGCAGGGCGCAACAGCCCCAATACATGTTTGAGAGATATGAGCAAAAACTGGTCGTTTTCGCGTTTTATGGCCGTTTTAATGTGCTATTCCCCACCATTTTGGGGTTCTAGGGTGATTTACACGACTCGTAACACCCGATAAATGTTTGAGAGTAATGACCAAAAACTCAAAGTTTTCGCGTTTTATGGCCTATTTCATGAGCTATTGCCACAGTTTTGGTGTTCCAGGGGGATTTGCATGGCCCATAAGAACCGATAGATGTTTGAGAAATATGACCAAAAATTGTTGTTTTCGCGTTTATGGACGTTTTCATGAGAAATTGCCCATAATTTTGCGGTTCAATGGAGATTTGCATGTCCAGTAAAACTAGATACATGTTTAAGAGTTATGACCAAAGAGTCATCGTTTTCGCGATTTATGGTCATTTTCATGAGCTATTGCCCAGAGTTTTGGTATTCCAGGGTGATTTACATGACTCGTAACACCCGGTACACGTTTGAGAGTTATTAGCAAAAACTCGTTTTTCATGTTTATGGCCACTTTCATCAGCTATTTCCCGCAGTTTTGGGTTCCAGGGAGATTTACACGACTCGTACACCCGATACATGTTTGAGAGTTATGACCAAAAATTCGGCGTTTTCACGTTTTATAGCCCACAGTTTTGGGGTTCAATGGAGATTTTCATGGCCAATAAAACCGATTACATTTTGAGAGTCATGACCAAAAACTCAGCGTTTTCTTAATTTATGCCTATTTTTGTATGCTATTGACCCCTATTTTGGAGTTACATGGCGATTTTCACTAACCATAAGACCCGATATATGTTTGAGAGATATGACTATAAATCATTGTTCTCGAGTTTATGGACGTTTTCAATAGCTATTGCCCACAGTTTTGGGGTTCAATATGGATTTGCATGGCTAGTAAAACCGGATACATGATTGAGAGTTATGACCAAAAACTGGCCGTTGTCGCGATTTATGGACGTTTTCATGAGCTATTACCAACCGGTTTGGTTTTTCCAGGGCGATTTACATGACTTGTAACACCCGATACACGTTGTATAGTTGTGAGCAAAAACTCGTCGTTTTCATGTTTTATGGCTTTTTTCATGAGCTATTGCCCACAGTTTTGGTGTTCCAAGGCGATTTGCAGGGCCCAACAGCCCCAATACATGTTTGAGATATATGAGCAAAAACTGGTCGTTTTCGCGTTTTATGGCCGTTTAATGTGCTATTACCCACCGTTTTGGGGTTCTAGGGTGATTTACATGACTCGAAACACCCGATACATGTTTGAGAGTTATGACCAAAAACTCAACGTTTTCGTGTTTTATGTACTATTTCATGAGCAATTGCCCACAGTTTTGGTGTTCCAGGGGGATTTGCATGGCCCATAAGAACCGATAGATGTTTGAGAAATATGACCAAAAATTGTTGTTTTCGAGTTTATGGACGTTTTCATGAGCAATTGCCCATAATTTTGGGGTTCAATGGAGATTTGCATGTCCAGTAAAACCGGATACATGTATAAGAGTTATGACCAAAGAGTCATCGTTTTCGCGGTTTATGGTCATTTTCATGAGCTATTCCCCATAGTTTTGGTATTCCAGGGGGATTTACATGACTCGTAACACCCGGTACATGTTTGAGAGTTATTAGCAAAAACTCGTCGTTTTCATGTTTATGGCCATTTTCATCAGCTATTTCCCACAGTTTTGGGGTTCCAGGGAGATTTACACAACTCGTAACACCCGATACATTTTTGAGAGTTATGACCAAAATCTCGGCGTTTTCACGTTTCATCGCCTAGAGTTTTGTGGTTCAATGGATATTTGCATGGCGAGTAAAACAGGATACATTTTTGAGAGTCATGAAGAAAAACCTAGTGTTTTCTTGTTTTATGTCTGTTTTCTTATGCTATTGCCTACAGTTCTGGGGTTCAATAGGGATTTGTATGGCTAGTAAAACCGGATACATGTTTGAGAGATATGAGCAAAAATTGGTAGTTTTCGCGTTTTATGGCCGTTTTCATGTGCTATTACCAACAGTTGTGGTTTTCCAGGGCGATTTAAATGACTTGTAACACCCGAGACACATTGTAGAGTTGTGAGAAAAAACTCGTAGTTTTCATGTTTTATGACCCTTGTCATGTGCTATTGCCCACAGTTTTGGTGTTCCAGGGCGATTTGCAGGGCCCAACAGCCCCAATACATGTTTGAGAGATATGAGCAAAAACTGGTCATTTTCGCGTTTTATGGCCGTTTTCATGTGCTATTACCCACCGTTTTGGGATTCTAGGGTGATTTACACGACTCGTAACACCCGATACATGTTTGAGAGTTATGACCAAAAACTCAATGTTTTCGTGATTTATGGCCTATTTTATGAGCTATTGCCCACAGTTTTGGTGTTCAAGGGGGATTTGCATGGCCCATAAGAACAGATAGATGTTTGAGAAATATGACCAAAAATTGTGGTTTTCGTGTTTATGGACGTTTTCATGAGCAATTGCCCATAATTTTGGGGTTCAATGGGGATTTGCATGTCCAGTAAAACCGGATACATGTTTAAGAGTTATGACCAAAGAGTCATCGTTTTCGTGAGTTATGGATGTTTTCATCAGCTATTACCAACCGGTTTGGTTTTCTAGGGCGATTTACATGACTTGTAACTCTCGATACACGTTTAGGAGTTATGAGCAAAAACTCGTCATTTTCATGCTTTGTGGCCCTTTTCATGAGCTATTGCCTACTGTTTTGGTGTTCCAGGGCGATTTGTAGGGCCCAAGAGACCCGATGCATGTTCGAGAGATATGAGCAAAAACTGGTCGTTTTCGCGTTTTATGACCGTTTTCATGTGCTATTGCCCACCGTTTCGGGGCTCTAGGGTGATTTACCCGACTCGTAACACCAGAAACATTTTTGAGAGTTATGACCAAAAACTCGGCGTTTTCACGTTTTATGGCCCACAGTTTTGGGGTTCAATGGAGATTTGCATGGCCAATAAAACGATTAAATTTTGAGAGTCATGACCAAAAACTCAGCGTTTTCTTAATTTATGCCTGTTTTCGTATGCTATTGACCCCTGTTTCGGAGTTACATGGAGATTTTCACTACCCATAAGACCCGATATATGTTTGAGAGATATGACTATAAATCATTGTTCTCGCGTTTATGGACGTTTTCAATAGCTATTGCCCATAGTATTGGGGTTCAATAGGGATTTGCGTGGCCAGTAAAACCGGATACATGTTTGAGAGATATGACCAAAACCTCGTCATTTTCACGATTTATGTACGTTTTCATGAGCTATTGGCCATAGTTTTGGGATTCCCGAGCGATTTAAAGGACGCTTCACACCCGATTTTGGGATTCTTTGAGATTTATGAGAAAAAACTCGTCGTTTTATTGCCATTTTTATGTGCTATTGCCCACAATTTTGGGGTTCTAGGGTGATTTACACGACTCGTAACACCAGATAAACGCTTGAGAGTTATGACCAAAAATTCGATGTTTTCGCGTTTAATGGCCGTATTCATGAGCTATTTCCCACAATTATGGTGTTACATGGCGATTTGCACTACCCATAAGACCCTATACATGTTTGAGAGATTTGACCAAAAATCGTTGTTTTCGCGTTTATGGATATTTTCAATAGCTATTGCCCACAGTTTTTGGGTTCAATAGGGATTGGCATGGCTAGTAAGACCAGGTACATGATTGAGAGTTATGACCAAGAACTGGCCGTTGTCGTGATTTATGGACGTTTTCATGAGCTATTACCAACCGTTTTGGATTTTCCAGGGCGATTTACATGACTTGTAACACCCGATACACATTTTAGAGTTGTGAGCAAAAACTCATCGTTTTCATGTTTTATGGCCCTTTTCATGAGCTATTGCCCATAGTTTTGGTGTTCCAGGGCGATTTGTAGGGCCCAACAGCCCCAATACATGTTTGAGAGATATGAGCAAAAACTGGTGGTTTTCGCGTTTTATGGCCGTTTTTAATGTGCTATTACCCACTGTTTTGGGGTTCTAGGGTGATTTACATGACTCGTAACACCCGATACATGTTTGAGAGTTATGACCAAAAAGTCAACGTTTTCGCGTTTTATGGCCTATTTCATGAGCTATTGCCCATAGTTTTGGTGTTCCAGAGGGATTTGCATGGCTCATAAAAACCGATAGATGTTTGAAAAATATGACCAAAAATTGTTGTTTTCGCATTGATGGACGTTTTCATGAGCAATTGCCCATAATTTTGGGGTCTAATGGAGATTTGCATATCCAGTAAAACCGGATACATGTTTAATAGTTATGACCAAAGAGTCATCGTTTTCGTGATTTATGGTCATTTTCATGAGCTATTTCCCCTAGTTTTGGGATTCCAGGGCGATTTACATGACTCGTAACACCCGGTATACATTTGAGAGTTATGAGCAAAAACTCGTCGTTTTCATGTTTATGGCCGTTTTCATCAGCTATTTCCCACAGTTTTGGGGTTCCAGGGAGATTTACACAACTCGTAACACCCGATACATGTTTGAGAGTTATGACCAAAATCTCGGTGTTTTCACGTTTCATGGCCCACAGTTTTGGGGTTCAATGGAGATTTGCATGGCGAGTAAAACAGGATACATTTTTAAGAGTCATGACGAAAACCCAATGTTTTCTTGTTTTATGTCTGTTTTCTTGTGCTATTGCCCACGGTTTTGGGGTTCAATCGGGATTTGCATGGCTAGTAAAACCGGATACATGATTGAGAGTTATAACCAAAAACTCATCGTTTTCGCGATTTATGGACGTTTTCATGAGCTATTACCAACAGTTTTGGTTTTCTAGGGTGATTTACATGACTTGTAACACCCGAGACATGTTGTAGAGTTGTGAGCATAAACTCGTCGTTTTCATGTTTTATGGCCCTTTTCATGAGCTATTGCCCACGGTTTTGGTCTTCCAGGGCTATTTACAGGGCCCAATTGCCCCAATACATGTTTGAGATATATATGCAAAAACTGGTCGTTTTCGCGTTTTACGGCCGTTTTCACGTGCTATTACCCACCGTTTTGGGGTTCTAGGGTGATTTACACGACTCGTAACACCCGATACATGTTTGAGAGTTATGACCAAAAACTCAACGTTTTCGCGTTTTATGGCCTATTTTATGAGCTATTGTCCATAGTTTTGGTGTTCCAGGGGGATTTGCATGGCCCATAAGAACATATACATGTTTGAGAAATATGACCAAAAATTGTTGTTTTCGCGTTTATGGACGTTTTCATGAGCAATTGCCCATAATTTTGGGGTTCAATGGGGATTTCCATGTCCAGTAAAACCGGATACATGTTTAAGAGTTATGACCAAAGATTCATCGAGTAAAAATTCCATTTTTTTGCATTTTTTCTTACAAATTGGATTTGTTTCTTACATTTATCTACGAGAAAATCCGGGGGCTCGCTATTTTCAACAGTGGCTGCTCCTGTTGTTCCCGCATCACTCGCTTGAGTTACGAATTCATAGGAATCTCTTTTGATAATGGAGCGACGGATAATTGAATAGGGGGGTTAACCATATTATCAAAGTGGTTAACTCCCTCAATAAACTTTACCCAGGAAAGTTCTAATTCTTCCATAAATTCATATGAATTTTTTACTAATGCAATTTATTCTGTAAGTTTAGCTATCTTTGGTTTATTCATTGCATATATTTTCTATGGATCCTCTTATTCTTTTTTCAGAATTTGGATTTACAAAATTCCTTTTACAAGGAAAGTCCTTTTTCGTACTTTTTTTATCCAGCGATTCAAACTCTCTCTTTAGTGGACACACACGACATGATAAATGTGATGGAAGGCTGGAGACATCTAGACCGCTCAAGTAAAGTGAGCGGTCGTAATGGATCGAGAGTCGGAGAGATGCCTCATCTCGGAGCGTCACGAAGTGCCTTCCAGGGGAGGTCGACTCGGGAGACCACCCATTTGCACTATAAAAAACAACCCAGGTTAGTAAGATATCTTCTCCCTCCCGTCAAAGCAAACTGGGCTCATTTTCCTCTTATTTAAGTAATTTCGATCTCCCTTCAAGGGAAAACCTCTGAAAGCCGGTGATCGAGTGAGTAAGTCCACCAGTAAGCTAGTTCTTTAGGGCTTAAATGCTCCATGGACAAAGAAAAAAGTGGAGTGTTGGTCAAAGAAAGCCGCCTATTCTATTACCAGACAAAATTGGGAGAATCTCATCCGCTAGAAATGCTTTATTTCGTTTCGTTCCCGTTCTTCAGTCTCTTAGATATCTTTTTCTTTTGCTTAGCTTCAGGCGAGGTAGTGGACAAATTTCTTGTGATTGTGAGCAAATAGAATTGCTTGACTTGTTCAATTAAGTTCAACTTCAAACTTACAGAAATTTTGAAAAAAAAACGCTTCCATTGAAGGGCTGTTTTTATTTTTAGGCTAGTTGAGTAGTTTTGATTAAGGTTTTATTAGTTTATTTCTCAAAGTTAAATCAAGGATTTTCGGGATACATTCTTTGCGGAATAAAATATTGGATCCTCGGGTAATCTATTTTTCTTGTTGCTTCATAATAGTGAATCGAATAGATTAAAGTTGATCTTCACAATTAGAATAGCGAACTTCACCGAACCAACCCTTCTTTTTCGCCAGGTCTTGTCTAGTTACTTTCCAAAGAGGATGCCCACTTTAAAAAGGGAAAAGGCAAGGCTTGATCTTATCCACCAGCCTCAGCAGCCCCTTTTCCTCTAATCCAGTACTAAGCGCTATCGAATTGACATAGAGAAACATGGAGAGATAAATCAAGTCCCGGCAGTCCAGTCTTTTCTTCTACCAGCTCTAGTGCTAGCTTTCTCCGATCTCTTTGTAGACTGCATTAAATAGGGGTATAAGATTGTTTTAGGATTCTTATTAGTGGAATTTCTTGACTCCGCGGTGCTGGTTATCGAGTTTATGGCGCCGCCGGCCATCCAAAAAGTCAAATATGTCGCGATTTATGGATGTTTTCATGAGCTATTACCAACCGGTTTGGTTTTCTAGGGCGATTTACATGACTTGTAACTCCCGATACACGTTTAGGAGTTATGAGCAAAAACTCGTCGTTTTCATGTTTTATGGCCCTTTTCATGAGCTATTGCCTACTGTTTTGGTGTTCTAGGGCGATTTGTAGGGCCCAACAGACCCGATGCATGTTCGAGAGATATGAGCAAAAACTAGTCGTTTTCGCGTTTTATGGCCGTTTTCATGTGCTATTGCCCACCGTTTTGGGGTTCTAGGGTGATTTACCCGACTCGTAACACCAGATACATTTTTGAGAGTTATGACCAAAAACTCGGCGTTTTCACGTTTTATGGCCCATAGTTTTGGGATTGAATGGAGATTTCCATGGCCAATAAAACAATTAAATTTTGAGAGTCATGACCAAAAACTCAGCGTTTTCTTAATTTTTGCCTGTTTTCGTATGCTATTGACCACTGTTTTGGAGTTACATGGCGATTTTCACTACCCATAAGACCCGATATATGTTTGAGAGATATGACTATAAATCATTGTTCTCACGTTTATGGACGTTTTCAATAGCTATTGCCCATAGTATTGGGGTTCAATAGGGATTTGCGTGGCCAGTAAAACCGGATACATGTTTGAGAGATATGACCAAAACCTCGTCATTTTCACGATTTATGTACGTTTTGATGAGCTATCGGCCATAGTTTTGGGATTCCGAGCGATTTAAAGGATGCGTCACACCTGATTTTGGGATTCTTTGAGATTTATGAGCAAAAACTCGTCGTTTTATAGCCATTTTCATGTGCTGTTGCCCACAATTTTGGGGTTCTAGGGTGATTTACACGACTCGTAACACCAGATAAACGCTTGAGAGTTATGAACAAAAAATCGATGTTTTCGCGTTTTATGGCCGTATTCATGAGCTATTGCCCACAATTATGGTGTTACATGGCGATTTGCACTACCCATAAGACCCGATACATGTTTGAGAGATATGACCAAAAATCGTTGTTTTCGCGTTTATGGACGTTTTCAATAGCTATTGCCCACAGTTTTTGGCTTCAATAGGGATTGGCATGGCTAGTAAAACCAGATACATGATTGAGAGTTTTGACTAAGAACTGGCCGTTGTCGCGATTTATGGACGTTTTCATGAGCTATTACCAACCGTTTTGGATTTTCCAGGGCGATTTACATGACTTGTAACACCCGATACACGTTTTAGAGTTGTGAGCAAAAACTCGTCGTTTTCATGTTTTATGGCCCTTTTCATGAGCTATTGCCCATAGTTTTGGTGTTCCAGGGCGATTTGTAGGGCCCAACAGCCCCAATACATGTTTGAGAGATATGAGCAAAAACTGCTCGTTTTCGCGTTTTATGGCCGTTTTCATGTGCTATTACCCACCGTTTTGGGGTTCTAGGGTGATTTACATGACTTGTAACACCCGATACATGTTTGAGAGTTATGACCAAAACTCAACGTTTTCGCGTTTTATGGCCTATTTCATGAGCTATTGCCCACAGTTTTGGTGTTCTAGGGGGATTTGCATGGCCCATAAGAACTGATAGATGTTTGAGAAATATGACCAAAAATTGTTGTTTTCGCGTTGATGGACGTTTTCATGAGAAATTGCCCATAATGTTGGGGTTCAATGGAGATTTGCATGTCAAGTAAAACCGGATACATGTTTAAGAGTTATGACCAAAGAGTCATAGTTTTCGCGATTTATGGTCATTTTCATGAGCTATTGCCCATAATTTTGGTATTCCAGGGCGATTTACATGACTCGTAACACCTAGTACACGTTTGTGAGTTATGAGCAAAAACTCGTCGTTTTCATGTTTATGGCTGTTTTCATCAGCTATTTCCCACAGTTTTGGGGTTTCAGGGAGATTTACACAACTCGTAACACCCGATACATTTTTGAGAGTTATGACCAAAAATTCGGCATTTTCACGTTTTATGGCCCACAGTTTTGGGGTTCAATGGAGATTTGCATGGCCAATAAAATCGATTACATTTTGAGAGTCATGACCAAAAACTCAGCGTTTTCTTAATTTATGCCTGTTTTCGTATGCTATTGACCCTTTTTTTGGAGTTACATGGAGATTTTAACTACCCATAAGACCCGATATATGTTTGAGAGATATGAATATAAATCATTGTTCTTGAGTTTATGGACGTTTTCAATAGCTATTGCCCACAGTTTTGGGGTTCAATAGGGATTAGCATGGCTAGTAAAACCGGATACATGATTGAGAGTTATGACCAAAAACTGGCCGTTGTCGCGATTTATGGACGTTTTCATGAGCTATTACCAACCGTTTTGGTTTTTCCAGGGCAATTTACATGACTTGTAACACCCGATACACGTTGTATAGTTGTGAGCAAAAACTCGGCGTTTTCATATTTTATGGCCCTTTTCATGAGCTATTGCCCACAGTTTTGGTGTTCCAGGGCGATTTGCAGGGCCTAAGAGCCCTAATACATGTTTGAGAGATATGACAAAAAACTGGTGGTTTTCGCGTTTTATGGCCGTTTTAATGTGCTATTACCCACCGTTTTGGGGTTCTAGGGTGATTTACATAACTCGAAACACCCGATACATGTTTGAGAGTTATGACCAAAAACTCAACGTTTTCGCGTTTTATGGCCTATTTCATGAGCTATTGCCCACAGTTTTGGTGTTCCAGGGGGATTTGCATGGCCCATAAGAACCGATAGATGTTTGAGAAATATGACCAAAAATTGTTGTTTTCGCGTTTATGGACGTTTTCTGGAGCAATTGCCCATAATTTTGGGGTTTAATGGAGATTTGCATGTCCAGTAAACCAGATACATGTTTAAGAGTTATGGCCGTTTTCATCAGCTATTTCCAACAATTTTGGGGTTCCAGGGAGATTTACACAACTCGTAACACCCGATACATGTTTGAGAGTTATGACCAAAAACTCGGAGTTTTCACGTTTCATGGCCCACAGTTTTGGGGTTCAGTGGAGATTTGCATGGCGAGTAAAACCGGATACATTTTTGAGAGCCATTACCAAAACACAGTGTTTTCTTGTTTTATGTCTGTCTTCTTGTGCTATTGCCCTTATCTTTGGGGTTCAATAGGGATTTGCATGGCTAGTAAAACCGGATACATCATTGAGAGTTATGACCAAAAACTCATCATTTTCACGATTTATGGACGTTTTCATGAGCTATTACGAACCGTTTTGGTTTTCTAGGACGATTTACATGACATGTAACAGCCGATACATGTTGTATAGTTGTGAGCAAAAAATCCTTCGTTTTCATGTTTTATGGCCCTTTTCATGAGCTATTGCCCACAATTTTGGTGTTCCAGGGCGATTTGCAGGGCCCAACAGCCCCAATACATGTTTGAGAGATATGAGCAAAAACTGGTCGTTTTCGCGCTTTATGGCCGTTTTCATGTGCTATTACCCATCGTTTTGGGGTTCTAGGGTGATTTACATGACTCGTAACACCCGATACATGTTTGAGAGTTATGACCAAAACTCAACGTTTTCGCGTTTTATGTCCTATTTCATGAGTTATTGCCCACAGTTTTGGTGTTCTAGGGGGATTTGCATGGCCCATAAGAACTTATAGATGTTTGAGAAATATGACCAAAAATTGTTGTTTTCGCGTTGATGGACGTTTTCATGAGAAATTGCCCATAATTTTGGGGTTCAATGGAGATTTGCATGTTCAGTAAAACCGGATACATGTTTAAGAGTTATGACCAAAGAGTCATAGTTTTCGCGATTTATGATCATTTTCATGAGCTATTGCCCATAATTTTGGTATTCCAGGGCGATTTACATGACTCGTAACACCTAGTACACGTTTGAGAGTTATGAGCAAAAACTCGTCGTTTTCATGTTTATGGCTGTTTTCATCAGCTATTTCCCACGGTTTTGGGGTTCCAGGGAGATTTACACAACTCGTAACACCCGATACATTTTTGAGAGTTATGACCAAAAATTCGGCATTTTCACGTTTTATGGCCCACAGTTTTGGGGTTCAATGGAGATTTGCATGGCCAATAAAATCGATTACATTTTGAGAGTCATGACCAAAAACTCTGCATTTTCTTAATTTATGCCTGTTTTCGTATGCTATTGACCCTTGTTTTGGAGTTACATGGCGATTTTAACTACCCATAAGACCCGATATATGTTTGAGAGATATGAATATAAATCATTGTTCTCGAGTTTATGGACGTTTTCAATAGCTATTGCCCACAGTTTTGGGGTTCAATAGGGATTTGCATGGCTAGTAAAATCGGATACATGATTGAGAGTTATGACCAAAAACTGGCCGTTGTCGCGATTTATGGACGTTTTCATGAGCTATTACCAACCGTTTTGGTTTTTCCAGGGCAATTTACATGACTTGTAACACCCGATACACGTTGTATAGTTGTGAGCAAAAACTCGGCGTTTTCATGTTTTATGGCCCTTTTCATGAGCTATTGCCCACAGTTTTGGTGTTCCAGGGCGATTTGCAGGGCCCAAGAGCCCCAATACATGTTTGAGAGATATGAGAAAAACTGGTGGTTTTCGCGTTTTATGGACATTTTAATGTGCTATTACCCACCGTTTTGGGGTTCTAGGGTGATTTACATGACTCGAAACACCCGATACATGTTTGAGAGTTATGACCAAAAACTCAACGTTTTCGCGTTTTATGGCCTATTTCATGAGCTATTGCCCACAGTTTTGGTGTTCCAGGGGGATTTGCATGGCCCATAAGAACCGATAGATGTTTGAGAAATATGACCAAAAATTGTTGTTTTTGCGTTTATGGACGTTTTCATGAGCAATTGCCCATAATTTTGGGGTTCAATGGAGATTTGCATGTGCAGTAAACCGGATACATGTTTAAGAGTTATGGCCGTTTTCATCAGCTATTTCCCACAATTTTTGGGTTCTAGGGAGATTTACACAACTCGTAACACCCGATACATGTTTGAGAGTTATGACCAAAAACTCGGAGTTTTCACGTTTCATGGCCCACAGTTTTGGGGTTCAGTGGAGATTTGCATGGCGAGTAAAACCGGATACATTTTTGAGAGTCATTACCAAAACCCAGTGTTTTCTTGTTTTATGTCTGTCTTCTTGTGCTATTGCCCTTATCTTTGGGGTTCAATAGGGATTTGCATGGCTAGTAAAACCGGATACATCATTGAGAGTTATGACCAAAAACTCATCATTTTCACGATTTATGGACGTTTTCATGAGCTATTACGAACCGTTTTGGTTTTCTAGGACGATTTACATGACATGTAACAGCCGATACATGTTGTATAGTTGTGAGCAAAAAATCCTTCGTTTTCATGTTTTATGGCCCTTTTCATGAGCTATTGCCCACAATTTTGGTGTTCCAGGGCGATTTGCAGGGCCCAACAGCCCCAATACATGTTTGAGAGATATGAGCAAAAACTGGTCGTTTTCGCGCTTTATGGCCGTTTTCATGTGCTATTACCCATCGTTTTGGGGTTCTAGGGTGATTTACATGACTCGTAACACCCGATACATGTTTGAGAGTTATGACCAAAACTCAACGTTTTCGCGTTTTATGTCCTATTTCATGAGTTATTGCCCACAGTTTTGGTGTTCTAGGGGGATTTGCATGGCCCATAAGAATTGATAGATGTTTGAGAAATATGACCAAAAATTGTTGTTTTCGCGTTGATGGACGTTTTCATGAGAAATTGCCCATAATTTTGGGGTTCAATGGAGATTTGCATGTTCAGTAAAACCGGATACATGTTTAAGAGTTATGACCAAAGAGTCATAGTTTTCGCGATTTATGATCATTTTCATGAGCTATTGCCCATAATTTTGGTATTCCAGGGCGATTTACATGACTCGTAACACCTAGTACACGTTTGAGAGTTATGAGCAAAAACTCGTCGTTTTCATGTTTATGGCTGTTTTCATCAGCTATTTCCCACGGTTTTGGGGTTCCAGGGAGATTTACACAACTCGTAACACCCGATACATTTTTGAGAGTTATGACCAAAAATTCGGCATTTTCACGTTTTATGGCCCACAGTTTTGGGGTTCAATGGAGATTTGCATGGCCAATAAAATCAATTACATTTTGAGAGTCATGACCAAAAACTCTGCATTTTCTTAATTTATGCCTGTTTTCGTATGCTATTGACCCTTGTTTTGGAGTTACATGGCGATTTTAACTACCCATAAGACCCGATATATGTTTGAGAGATATGAATATAAATCATTGTTCTCGAGTTTATGGACGTTTTCAATAGCTATTGCCCACAGTTTTGGGGTTCAATAGGGATTTGCATGGCTAGTAAAATCGGATACATGATTGAGAGTTATGACCAAAAACTGGCCGTTGTCGCGATTTATGGACGTTTTCATGAGCTATTACCAACCGTTTTGGTTTTTCCAGGGCAATTTACATGACTTGTAACACCCGATACACGTTGTATAGTTGTGAGCAAAAACTCGTCGTTTTCATGTTTTATGGCCCTTTTCATGAGCTATTGCCCACAGTTTTGGTGTTCCAGGGCGATTTGCAGGGCCCAAGAGCCCCAATACATGTTTGAGAGATATGAGAAAAAACTGGTGGTTTTCGCGTTTTATGGACATTTTAATGTGCTATTACCCACCGTTTTGGGGTTCTAGGGTGATTTACATGACTCGAAACACCCGATACATGTTTGAGAGTTATGACCAAAAACTCAACGTTTTCGCGTTTTATGGCCTATTTCATGAGCTATTGCCCACAGTTTTGGTGTTCCAGGGGGATTTGCATGGCCCATAAGAACCGATAGATGTTTGAGAAATATGACCAAAAATTGTTGTTTTTGCGTTTATGGACGTTTTCATGAGCAATTGCCCATAATTTTGGGGTTCAATGGAGATTTGCATGTGCAGTAAACCGGATACATGTTTAAGAGTTATGGCCGTTTTCATCAGCTATTTCCCACAATTTTTGGGTTCTAGGGAGATTTACACAACTCGTAACACCCGATACATGTTTGAGAGTTATGACCAAAAACTCGGAGTTTTCACGTTTCATGGCCCACAGTTTTGGGGTTCAGTGGAGATTTGCATGGCGAGTAAAACCGGATACATTTTTGAGAGTCATTACCAAAACCCAGTGTTTTCTTGTTTTATGTCTGTCTTCTTGTGCTATTGCCCTTATCTTTGGGGTTCAATAGGGATTTGCATGGCTAGTAAAACCGGATACATCATTGAGAGTTATGACCAAAAACTCATCATTTTCACGATTTATGGACGTTTTCATGAGCTATTACCAACCGTTTTGGTTTTCTAGGACGATTTACATGACTTGTAACAGCCGATACACGTTGTATAGTTGTGAGCAAAAACTCGTCGTTTTCATGTTTTATGGCCCTTTTCATGAGCTATTGCCCACAATTTTGGTGTTCCAGGGCGATTTGCGGGACCCAACAGCCCCAATACATGTTTGAGAGATATGAGCAAAAACTGGTCGTTCTCGCGTTTTATGGCCGTTTTCATGTGCTATTACCCATCGTTTTGGGGTTCTAGGGTGATTTACATGACTCGTAACACCCGATACATGTTTGAGAGTTATGACCAAAACTCAACGTTTTCGCGTTTTATGTCCTATTTCATGAGCTATTGCCCACAGTTTTGGTGTTCTAGGGGGATTTGCATGGCCCATAAGAACTGATAGATGTTTGAGAAATATGACCAAAAATTGTTGTTTTCGCGTTGATGGACGTTTTCATGAGAAATTGCCCATAATTTTGGGGTTCAATGGATATTTGCATGTCCAGTAAAACCGGATACATGTTTAAGAGTTATGACCAAAGAGTCATAGTTTTCGCGATTTATGGTCATTTTCATGAGCTATTGCCCATAATTTTGGTATTCCAGGGCGATTTACATGACTCGTAACACCTAGTACACGTTTGAGAGTTATGAGCAAAAACTCGTCGTTTTCATGTTTATGGCTGTTTTCATCAGCTATTTCCCACGGTTTTGGGGTTCCAGGTAGATTTACACAACTCGTCACACCCGATACATTTTTGAGAGTTATGACCAAAAATTCGGAATTTTCACGTTTTATGGCCCACAGTTTTGGGGTTCAATGGAGATTTGCATGGCCAATAAAATCGATTACATTTTGAGAGTCATGACCAAAAACTCAGCATTTTCTTAATTTATGCCTGTTTTCGTATGCTATTGACCCTTGTTTTGGAGTTACATGGCGATTTTAACTACCCATAAGACCCGATATATGTTTGAGAGATATGAATATAAATCATTGTTCTCGAGTTTATGGACGTTTTCAATAGCTATTGCCCATAGTTTTGGGTTTCAATAGGGATTTGCATGGCTAGTAAAACCGGATACATGATTGAGAGTTATGACCAAAAACTGGCCGTTGTCGCAATTTATGGACGTTTTCATGAGCTATTACCAACCGTTTTGGTTTTTCTAGGGCGATTTACATGACTTGTAACACCCGATACACGTTGTATAGTTGTGAGCAAAAACTCGGCGTTTTCATGTTTTATGGCCCTTTTCATGAGCTATTGCCCACAGTTTTGGTGTTCCAGGGCGATTTGCAGGGCCCACGAGCCCCAATACATGTTTGAGAGATATGAGCAAAAACTGGTCGTTTCGCGTTTTATGGACGTTTTAATGTGCTATTACCCACCGTTTTGGGGTTCTAGGGTGATTTACATGACTCGAAATACCCGATACATGTTTGAGAGTTATGACCAAAAACTCAACGTTTTCGCGTTTTATGGACTATTTCATGAGCTATTGCCCACAGTTTTGGTGTTCCAGGGGGATTTGCATGGCCCATAAGAACCGATAGATGTTTGAGAAATATGACCAAAAATTGTTGTTTTCGCGTTTATGGACGTTTTCATGAGCAATTGCCCATAATTTTGGGGTTCAATGGAGATTTGCATGTCCAGTAAACCGGATACATGCTTAAGAGTTATGGCCGTTTTCATCAGCTATTTCCCACAATTTTGGGGTTCCAGGGAGATTTACACAACTCATAACACCCGATACATGTTAGAGAGTTATGACCAAAAACTCGGAGTTTTCACGTTTCATGGCCCATAGTTTTGGGGTTCAGTGGAGATTTGCATGGCGAGTAAAACCGGATACATTTTTGAGAGTCATGACCAAAAACCCAGTGTTTTCTTGTTTTATGTCTATCTTCTTGTGCTATTGCCCATATCTTTGGGGTTCAATAGGGATTTGCATGGCTAGTAAAACCGGATACATCATTGAGAGTTATGACCAAAAACTCATCATTTTCACGATTTATGGACGTTTTCATGAGCTACCAACCGTTTTGGTTTTCTAGGGCGATTTACATGACTTGTAACACCCGATACACGTTTTGGAGTTATGAGCAAAAACTCATCGTTTTCATGTTTTATGGCCCTTTTCCTGAGATATTGCCCACAGTTTTGGTGTTCCAGGGCGATTTGCAGGCCCCAACAGACCCGATACATGTTCGAGAGATATGATCAAAAACTGGCTGTTTTCGCGTTTTATGGCCGTTTTCATGTGCTATTGCCCACAGTTTTGGGGTTCTAGGGTGATTTACACGACTCGTAACACCAAATACATGTTTGAAAGTTATGAACAAAAACTCAATGTTTTCGCGTTTTATGGTCTATTTCATGAGCTATTGCCCACAGTTTTGGTGTTCCATGGGGATTTGCATGGCCCATAAGAACCGATAGATGTTTGAGAAATATGACCAAAAATTGTTGTTTTCGCGTTTATGGACATTTTCATGAGCAATTGGCCATAATTTTGGGGTTCAATGGGGATTTGCATGTCTAGTAAAACTGGATACAGATTTAAGAGTTATGAGCAAAAACTCGCCGTTTTCATGTTTATGGCCGTTTTCATCAACTATTTCCCACAGTTTTGGGGTTCTAGGGAGATTTACACAACTCGTAACACCCGATACATGTTTGAGAGTTATGACCAAAAACTCGGCGTTTTCACGTTTCATGGCCCACAGTTTTGGGGTTCAATGGAGATTTGCATGGCGAGTAAAACCGGATACATTTTTGAGAGTCATGGCAAAAACCCAGTGTTTTCTTGTTTTATGTCTGTTTTCTTGTGATATTTCCCACCATTTTGGGGTTGAATGGGGATTTTCCTGGCGAGTAAAACCTAATACATGTTTGAGAGTTTTCACGATTTATGGACGTTTTCATCAGCTATTACCAACCGCTTTGGTTTTCTAGGGCGATTTACATGACTTGTAACACCCGATACACGTTTAGGATTTATGGGCAAAAACTCGTCGTTTTCATGTTTTATGGCCCTTTTCATGAGCTATTGCCCACAGTTTTGGTGTTCCAGGGCGATTTGCAGGGGCCCAACAGCCCTAATACATGTTTGAGAGATATGAGGAAAAACTGGTCGTTTTCACGTTTTATGGCCGTTTTCATGTGCTATTACCCACTGTTTGGGGGTTCTAGGGTGATTTACATGACTCGTAACACCCGATACATGTTTGAGAGTTGTGACCAAAAACTCAATGTTTTCGCGTTTTATGGCCTATTTCATGAGCTATTTACCACAGTTCTGGTGTTCCAGGGGGATTTGCATGGCCCATAAGAACCGATAGATGTTTGAGAAATATGACCAAATATTGTTGTTTTCGCGTTTACGGACGTTTTCATGTGCAATTGCCCATAATTTTGGGGTTCAATGGAGATTTGCATGTCCAGTAAGACCGAATACATGTTTAAGAGTTATGACCAAAGAGTCATCGTTTTCGCGATTTATGGTCACTTTCATGAGCTATTTCCCATAGTTTTGGGATTCCAATGCGATTTTCATGACACGTAACACCTTGTACACGTTTGATAGTTATGAGCAAAAACTCGTCGTTTTCATGTTTATGGCCGTTTTCATCAGCTATTTCCACAAGTTTTGGGGTTCCAGGGAGATTTACACAAATCGTAACACCCGATACATGTTTGAGAGTTATGACGAAAAACTCGGCGTTTTCACGTTTCATGGCCCACAGTTTTGGGGTTCAGTGGAGATTTGCATGGCGAGTAAAACCGGATACATTTTTGACAGTCATGGCCAAAAACCAGTGTTTTCTTGTTTTATGTTTGTTATCTTGTGCTATTGCCCATAGTTTTGGGGTTCAATAGGGATTTGCATGGCTAGTAAAACTCGTCGTTTTCGCGATTTATGGACGTTTTCATGAGCTATTACCAACCGTTTTGGTTTTCCAGGGCGCTTTACATGACTTGTAACAACCGATACACGTTTTAGAGTTGTGAGCAAAAACTCGTCGTTTTCATGTTTTATGGCCCTTTTCATGAGCTATTGCCCACAGTTTTGGTGTTCCCGGGCGATTTGCAGGGCCCAACAGCCCCAATACATGTTTAGGAGTTATGAGCAAAAACTCGTCGTTTTCATGTTTTATGGCCCTTTTCATGAGCTATTGCCCATGTTTTGGGGTTCTAGGGTGATTTACACGACTCGTAACACCCGATACATGTTTGAGAGTTATGACCAAAAACTCATTGTTTTCGCGTTTTATGGCCTATTTCATGATCTATTGCCCACAGTTTTGGTGTTCCACGGGGATTTCCATGGCCCATAAGAACCGATAGATGTTTGAGAAATATGACCAAAAAATGTTGTTTTCGCGTTAATGGACGTTTTCATGATCATTTGCCCTTAATTTTGGGGTTCAATGTGGATTTGCATGTCCAGGAAAATCAGACACATGTTTAAGAGTTATGAAAAAATAGTCATTGTTTTCGCGATTTATGGTCATTTTCATGAGCTATGGCCCATAGTTTTGGGATTCCAGGGCGATTTACATGACTCGTAACACCCGATACACGTTTGAAAGTTATGAGCAGAAACTCATCGTTTTCATGATTATGGCCGTTTTCATCAGCTATTTCCCATACTTTTAGGGTTCCAGGGAGATTTACACAACTCGTAACACCCGATACATGTTTGAGAGTTATGACCAAAATCTCGGCGTTTTGACGTTTCATGGCGCACAGTTTTGGGGTTCAATGGAGATTTGCATGGCGAGTAAAACCGGATACATTTTTGAGAGTCATGTCAAAAAACCCAATGTTTTCTAGTTTTATGCCTGCTTTCTTGTGCTATTTCCCACCATTTTGCGGTTGAATGGGGATTTTCCTGGCGAGTAAAACCTAATACATGTTTGAGAGTTTTGACCAAAAACTCGTTGTTTTCGCGATTTATGGACGTTTTCATGAGCTATTACCAACCGTTTTGGTTTTCCAGGGCGATTTACATGACTTGTAACACCCGATACACGTTTTAGAGTTATGAGCAAAAACTCGTCGTTTTCATGTTTTATGGCCCTTTTCATGAGCTATTTGCCCATAGTTTTGGTGTTCCAGAGCGATTTGCAGGGCCCAACAGCCCCAATACATGTTTGAGAGATATGAGGAAAAACTGGTCGTTTTCGCGATTTATGGCCGTTTTAATGGATATTACCCACCGTTTTGGAGTTCTAGGGTGATTTACATGACTCGAAACACCCGATACATGTTTGAGAGTTATGACCAAAAACTCAACGTTTTCGCGTTTTATGGCCTATTTATGAGCTATTGCCCACAGTTTTGGTGTTCCAGGGGGATTTACATGGCCCATAAGAACTGATAGATGTTTGAGAAATATGACCAAAAATTGTTGTTTTCGCGTTTATGGACATTTTCATGAGCAATTGCCCATAATTTTGGGGTTCAATGGAGATTTGCATGTCCAGTAAACCGGATACATGTTTAAGAGTTATGACCAAAGAGTCATCATTTTCGCGATTTATGGTCAGTTTCATGAGCTATTGCCCATAGTTTTGGGATTCCGGGGCGATTTTCATGACTCGTAACACCTGGTACATGTTTGATAGCTATGAGCAAAAACTCGTCGTTTTCATGTTTATGGCCTTTTTCATCAGCTATCTCCCACAGTTTTGGGGTTCCAGGGAGATTTACACAACTCGTAACACCCGATACATGTTTGAGAGTTATGACCAAAAACTCGGCGTTTTCACGTTTCATGGCCCACAGTTTTGGGGTTCAATGGAGATTTGCATGGCGAGTAAAACGGGGTACATATTTGAGAGTCATGTCCAAAAACCCAGTGTTTTCTTGTTTTATGTCTCCTTTCTTGTGCTATTTCCCACCATTTTGGGGTTGAATGGGGATTTTCCTGGCGAGTAAAACCTAATACATGTTTGAGAGTTTTGACCAAAAATTCATCGTTTTCGCGATTTATGGATGTTTTCATGAGCTATTACCAACCGTTTTGGTTTTCTAGGGCGATTTACATGACTTGTAACACCCGATACACGTTTAGAAGTTATGAGCAAAAACTCGTCGTTTTCATGTTTTATGGCCCTTTTCATGAGCTATTGCCCATAGTTTTTGTGTTCCAGGGCGATTTGCAGGTCCCAACAGACCCGATACATGTTCGACAGATATGAGCAAAATCTGGTCGTTTTCGCGTTTTATGGCCGTTTTCATGTGCTATTGCCCAAAGTTTTGGGTATCTAGGGTGATTTACATGACTCGTAACACCAGATACATGTTTGAGAGTGATGACCAAAAACTCAATGTTTTAGTGTTTTATGGTCTATTTCATGAGCTATTTCCCACAGTTTTGGTGTTCCATGGGGATTTGCATGGCCCATAAGAACCGATAGATGTTTGAGAAATATGACCAAAAATTGTTGTTTTCGCGTTTATGGATGTTTTCATGAGCAATTGCCCATAATTTTGGGGTTCAATGGGGATTTGCATGTCCAGTAAAACCGGATACATGTTTAAGAGTGATGACCAAAGAGTCATCGTTTTCGCGATTTATGCTCATTTTCATGAGCTATTGCCCACAGTTTTGGGATTCCTAGGCGATTTACATGACTTGTAAAACCAGGTACACGTTTGAGAGTTATGAGTAAAAAATCGTCGTTTTCATGTTTTATGGCCGTTTTCATGAGCTATTTCCCACAGTTTTGGTGTTCCAGGGCGATTTACACGAGTCGTAACACCCGATACATGTTTGGCAGTTATGACCAAAAACTCGGCGTTGTCACGTTTTATGGCTCACAGTTTTGGGGTTCAATGGAGATTTGCATGGCCAATAAAACCGATTACATTTTGAGATTCATGACCAAAAACTCAGCGTTTTCTTATTTTATGCCTGTTTTATTATGCTACTGACCCCCGTTTTGGAGTTACATGGCGATTTTCACTACCCATAAGACCCGATATATGTTTGAGAGATATGACCATAAATCATTGTTCTCGCATTTATGGATGTTTTCAATAGCTATGTACGTCTATGTACCTTTATGTACGTTTTCATGAACTATTGGCCATAGTTTTGGGATTCCCGAGCGATTTATAGGACTCTTCACACCCGATATATTTTTGAGAGTTATGATGAAAAACTTGTCGTTTTCGCGTTTTATGGCCGTTTTCAAGTACTATTTGCCCACAGTATTGGGGTTCTAGGGTGATTTACCTGACTCGTAACACCAGATAAAAGCTTGAGAGTTATAACCAAAAAATTAATGTTTTCACGTTTTGTGGCCGTATTCTTGAGTTATTGCCCACAATTTTGGTGTTATAGGACGATTTGCACTACCCATAAGACCCGATACATGTTTGAGAGATATGACCAAAAATCGTTGTTTTCGCGTTTATGGACGTTTTCAATAGCTATTGCCCACAGTTTTGGGGTTCAATAGGGATTTGCATGGCCAGTAAACCTGGATACATGTTTGAGAGTTATGACAAAAAAACTCGTCGTTTTCGCGATTTATGAACGTTTTCATGAGCTATTACCAACCATTTTGGTTTCCCGGGGCTATTTATAGGACTTGTAACACCCGATACACGTTTGAGAGTTATGAGCAAAAACTCATCGTTTTCATGTTTATGGCCCTTTTCATGAGCTATTGCCCATAGTTTTGGTGTTTCAGGACGATTTGCAGGTCCCAACAGACCCGATACATGTTTGAGAGATATGAGCAAAAACTGGTCGTTTTCGCGTTTTATGGCCGTTTTCATGTGCTATTTCCCACAATTTTAGGGTTCTAGGGTGACTTACACGACCCGTAACACCCAATAAATGTTTGAGAGTTATGACCAAAAACTCAATGTTTTCGCGTTTTATGGCCTATTTCATGAGCTATTGCGCACGGTTTTGGTGTTCGAGGGGGATTTGCATGGCCCATAAGAAACGATAGATGTTTGGGAAATATGCCCAAAAATTATTGTTTTCGCGTTTATGGACGTTTTCGTGAGCAATTTCCCATAATTTTGGGGTTCAATGGGGATTTGCATGTCCAGGAAAACTGGATACATGTTTAAGAGTAATGACCAAAGAGTCATCATTTTCGCGATTTATGGTCATTTTCATGACCTATTGCTAATAGTTTTGGGATTCCAGGGCGATTTACATGACTCGTAACACCCGGTACACGTTTGAGAGTTATGAGTAAAAACTCGTCGTTTTCATGTTTTATGGCCGTTTTCATGAGCTATTGCCCACAGTTTTGGGGTTTCAGGACGATTTACATGACTCGTAACACCCGATACATGTTTGAGAGTTACGACCAAAAACTCAGAGTTTTCACGTTTTATGGCCCATAGTTTTGGGGTTCAATCGAGAATTGCGTGGCCAATAAAATCGATTACATTTTTGAGAGTCATGACCAAAAACACAGCGTTTAATTATTTTATGCCTGTTTTCTTGTGCTATTGCCCCGTTTTGGAGCTACATGGCGATTTTCACTACCCATAAGACCCGATATATGTTTGACAGATATGACCATAAATCATTGTTTTCGTGTTTATGGATGTTTTCAATAGCTATTTCCCACAGTATTGGGGTTCAATAGGGATTTGCATTGCCAGTAAAACCGGATACAAGTTTGAGAGATATGACCAAAAACTCAGCGTTTTCTTGTTTTATGCATGTTTTCTTGTGCTATTGCCCACCGTTTGGGCTTAAATGGGAATTTTTCCTGGCGGGTAAAACCTAATAAATGATTGAGAGTTTTGACAAAAAATTCAGCGTATGTGTGGTTTATGGTCGTTTTCATGAGCTATTGGCCACTTTTTTTATGTTCCAGGGCGATTTGCACGACCCATAAGACCCGATATATGTTTGAGAGATATAACCAAAATCTTGTTGTTCTCGCATTTTATGGCCGTTTTCATGTGCTGCCCACAGTTTTGGGGTCTAGGGAGATTTGCACGTCTCGAAACACCCGCTACACGTTTGAGAGTTATGAACAAAAACTCAACGTTTTCGCTCTTTATGGACGTTTCATGAGCTATTGCCCACAATATTGGTGGTCCAGCGCGATTTGCATGGCCCATAAAACTCGATAAATGTTTACGAGATATAACGAAAAATCGTTGTTTTCGCGTTTATGGACGTTTTCATGAGCTATGGACCACAATTTTGGGGTTCAATAGGGATTTGCATGGCCAGTAAAATCAATAGGGATTTGCATCAGTTATGACCAAAAACTCATCATTTTTAAATTTTATGGCCGTTTTCATCAACTATTGCCCACGGTTTTAGGGTTTCAGGGCGATTTACATGACTCATAACACCCGATACATGTTTGAGAGTTATGACCAAAACCACGGCATTTTCACGTTTTAAGGCCGTTTTCATGAGCTATTGCCCACTGTTTTGGGGTTCGATGGGGATTTGCATGGCCAATAAAACTGGATACATGTTTGAGAGTTATGACCAAAAACTCGACGTTTTCGCGTTTGATGGCTATTTTCAGGAGCTATTGCCCATAGTTTTGATATTCTTGGGTGATTTGCACGGCCCATAAGACATGATACATGTTTGAGTGATATGAATAAAAATCGTTGTTTTTGCATTTATGGACGTTTTCATGAGGTATTGCTCATAGTTTTGGGGTTCAATGGGGATTTGCATGGCTAGTAAAATCGAATACATGTTTGTGAGTTATGACCAAAAACTCATCGTTTTCACGATTTATGGACGTTTTTATGAGCTATTGGCCACAGTTTTGGGATTTCAGGGCGATTTATAGGACTCGTAACACCCGATACGCGTTTGAGAGTTTTGAGCAAAAACTCATCGTTTTTGTGTTTTATGGCCATTTTCATGTGCTATTGCCCACAGTTTGGGGATTCTACCATGGTCGTGAGGGGCTGCGTCCGAGAGGAGATGTTGCGTAGAAGCCACCATCACCGTACAACGTAGGGAGCAAGCAGGGAGCACCACACATCTTCGATACTGTACCAGCTCACACAGATCTCGCCATCGGCATACAATTCTTCCCGCCACCGTCATCGGCCCCTCTCAGTAAGCACTGACGCGACCCACCTCTCTAGCCTAGCTTTCCTCAACACAGAGCGCGCCGGCCGCAGCCTCGCCACTTCACCTGCACCCACAATGTGCCTGCTCCCCAAGTCCTCTCTTAACCGGCAGCAAACCTCCTAAACACATCTAAACTCGATGTTTTCTGTATGACCTAGAGATCCTAGGGCGAGCCTCCTTCCACGGATCTCTTCTAAGAACAACCGGTGACCATCAGGAGGAAATGGTGCATGGAACGATGACCCCAATATCTCAGAATCTTCCGAAGAATACCAGCGTTTCTTCATTTTCTCGCTGATGAACTGTCGTCTTAGTTTGTGAAGTCGACCTTTATTCATCGTATTTTTCCCAGCTCTACAATCCACCTCTGGCGCCTACATCGACATTTATCTAATCTCGGATATACCCTCTTTCTTCAGCAGCACAAGGCGCATGAAATGGTGTCTTAAATCTCTCGAAACTGTCTATGAAAAATCGAGCAAGCTAGTTGTTTTCATCTTAAAGAATTCAGTTTGCCTGGCTATTGTTCAAATAGCTCCTAGTACTTTTGCACAAAGGCCATGGAGCTTTTATTTTTATCAACCCGGTGTTCGTCCCTATGACCCACCAGTTAGACACCCGTCCCCACACCTCAGCGGCTAAGTGCAGATTTTAACCCGTGAGAAAACCGGAAATGTTTTCAGATTCGGATTTAAACTAACACTACTAGGGAAAATCCTACTCGAGGCGCATATGGAAAGCCATTAGATTCGCATTAGGGATGCGCCTCCAGCGCCGCGACTCAAGTATTTTTTATGTGAGTCACATTACACATGTGCTTGTATTATAGGAGGCGCACATTGATATGCGCCTCGCATACGTAACTTATACAAGGCGCATGTGTAATGCGACTCTAATAAGTTTATAGATGCGCCTCAAATAGAAATTTCAAATTTCAAAAAAAGGTGGCTTGATCTTGCGGGGGGTGGGGGTCACCGGAGGAGGGCTAGGCTAGGACGGAGGTGGGTGACGAGGAGGCTCGCCGTAGGATGAGTACGAGGAGGAGGGGTAGCCAGAGAATGTCACTGTGGTGGTGGTCGTCATCATCATCACCGGAGGAGGAGATCACCGGGGTAGAGGAGGAGGATCTCACCTGGGTGGAGGAGGAGGAGGAGGGAGGAGTTCACCGGGTGGAGGAGGAGGAGGAGCTCACTAGTGTGGAAGAGGATGAGGGAGGATCTCACCGAGTGGAGGAGAAGGAAGAGGGAGGATAATGGGAGGAGAAGGAGATAAGAAGTGGAGGGAAGAGAAGTGTGGAGGAGAGGAAGAGGACTAAAGGAGGCGGGATTCAAATTTTCTCCCCCTTTTTATTTTTTTGCAGAAAAAAAACTTCTTTCTGCCATAACTTTTTACTTTTTTAGAATTTGTGGAATATGTAAAATCTTCAACAACTTTTAGCAGTTGAATTCGACTAGGAAATTTTGAGATGATCATTTCGATATATTAAACTTTTTTTCCGACATCGTATGCAAAAGTTATGTCTGTTTTACCATTCCATCATCTTTTTTTGCAAAATACATCAAAATTCATGTTCTTCAATTTTGTCTACAACTATACCCTAAAAAATAAGTACATCTCAAATGTATTATTTTTTAGAAGTTATTATTGTTTTTGTTTATTTTTTAGAAAACTTAAAAGGCGATCCATGGGGGCGTGGGATCTGTTTACTCGAGGTGCATCCCATTAGATATGGGCCTTATATACATAAAATACCTGAGGCGCATGTCTGGTAAATGCGCCTCGGGTGTCTGGCGCCTGCCACTCCCAGACCCACATCACTTACTCGAGGCGCATGTCACAGTGATGCGCCTCCAATATTGAAAAATTCTTAAGGCGCATATCTGCTGGTGCACCTCCTATATTGTGGCTCCTACCACCACTAGGCCCACCCATCTTACTCGAGGCGCATCTGATCGATATGCGCCTCAAGTAGTTGAAGTACTCAAGATGTATATGGACCAGATGCGCCTCGAGTAAGGGGCAGCCAGATCTGGTCGGTACATGCGATATAAGAGACACATCCCTCAAGAATGTGCCTCTAGTATTAATATATAGGAGTCACACCGTTTAGACATGCGCCTTATATATTTAGTGGAGGCGCATGTTTGAGGGATGCGCCTCCTATAAGCATGTATCCTATAGGCTTTTCGCTAGTAGTCTAAATTTAAAACAATTCAAACTTTGACCAACATTTAAAACAGTTATGTGATGGATTTCAGAAAACTGAAAGCATGAAGTGTGCTTGTTTTTGAATTTTAAACATGAATGTGGCCTTGATTTATTTTTTTCAAATATTTTAAAATGATATTATTTTTCGTATATGAATAAATGCTTTCATAATTATCAAATGGCATCTTTTAATTAATAATTCTAAATACTACAAATGATATATGTTTTCTCATCATAAATATGTAGGGATTAAAAATATGACCTCCAAAATAATTCTAGGGCGATTTACATGACTTGTAACACCCGATACACGTTGTATAGTTGTGAGCAAAAACTCGGCGTTTTCATGTTTTATGGCCCTTTTCATGAGCTATTGCCCACAGTTTTGGTGTTCCAGGGCGATTTGCAGGGCCCACGAGCCCCAATACATGTTTGAGAGATATGAGCAAAAACTGGTCGTTTCGCGTTTTATGGACGTTTTAATGTGCTATTACCCACCGTTTTGGGGTTCTAGGGTGATTTACATGACTCGAAATACCCGATACATGTTTGAGAGTTATGACCAAAAACTCAACGTTTTCGCGTTTTATGGACTATTTCATGAGCTATTGCCCACAGTTTTGGTGTTCCAGGGGGATTTGCATGGCCCATAAGAACCGATAGATGTTTGAGAAATATGACCAAAAATTGTTGTTTTCGCGTTTATGGACGTTTTCATGAGCAATTGCCCATAATTTTGGGGTTCAATGGAGATTTGCATGTCCAGTAAACCGGATACATGCTTAAGAGTTATGGCCGTTTTCATCAGCTATTTCCCACAATTTTGGGGTTCCAGGGAGATTTACACAACTCATAACACCCGATACATGTTAGAGAGTTATGACCAAAAACTCGGAGTTTTCACGTTTCATGGCCCATAGTTTTGGGGTTCAGTGGAGATTTGCATGGCGAGTAAAACCGGATACATTTTTGAGAGTCATGACCAAAAACCCAGTGTTTTCTTGTTTTATGTCTATCTTCTTGTGCTATTGCCCATATCTTTGGGGTTCAATAGGGATTTGCATGGCTAGTAAAACCGGATACATCATTGAGAGTTATGACCAAAAACTCATCATTTTCACGATTTATGGACGTTTTCATGAGCTACCAACCGTTTTGGTTTTCTAGGGCGATTTACATGACTTGTAACACCCGATACACGTTTTGGAGTTATGAGCAAAAACTCATCGTTTTCATGTTTTATGGCCCTTTTCCTGAGATATTGCCCACAGTTTTGGTGTTCCAGGGCGATTTGCAGGCCCCAACAGACCCGATACATGTTCGAGAGATATGATCAAAAACTGGCCGTTTTCGCGTTTTATGGCCGTTTTCATGTGCTATTGCCCACAGTTTTGGGGTTCTAGGGTGATTTACACGACTCGTAACACCAAATACATGTTTGAAAGTTATGAACAAAAACTCAATGTTTTCGCGTTTTATGGTCTATTTCATGAGCTATTGCCCACAGTTTTGGTGTTCCATGGGGATTTGCATGGCCCATAAGAACCGATAGATGTTTGAGAAATATGACCAAAAATTGTTGTTTTCGCGTTTATGGACATTTTCATGAGCAATTGGCCATAATTTTGGGGTTCAATGGGGATTTGCATGTCTAGTAAAACTGGATACAGATTTAAGAGTTATGAGCAAAAACTCGCCGTTTTCATGTTTATGGCCGTTTTCATCAACTATTTCCCACAGTTTTGGGGTTCTAGGGAGATTTACACAACTCGTAACACCCGATACATGTTTGAGAGTTATGACCAAAAACTCGGCGTTTTCACGTTTCATGGCCCACAGTTTTGGGGTTCAATGGAGATTTGCATGGCGAGTAAAACCGGATACATTTTTGAGAGTCATGGCAAAAACCCAGTGTTTTCTTGTTTTATGTCTGTTTTCTTGTGATATTTCCCACCATTTTGGGGTTGAATGGGGATTTTCCTGGCGAGTAAAACCTAATACATGTTTGAGAGTTTTCACGATTTATGGACGTTTTCATCAGCTATTACCAACCGCTTTGGTTTTCTAGGGCGATTTACATGACTTGTAACACCCGATACACGTTTAGGATTTATGGGCAAAAACTCGTCGTTTTCATGTTTTATGGCCCTTTTCCTGAGCTATTGCCCACAGTTTTGGTGTTCCAGGGCGATTTGCAGGGGCCCAACAGCCCTAATACATGTTTGAGAGATATGAGGAAAAACTGGTCGTTTTCACGTTTTATGGCCGTTTTCATGTGCTATTACCCACTGTTTGGGGGTTCTAGGGTGATTTACATGACTCGTAACACCCGATACATGTTTGAGAGTTGTGACCAAAAACTCAATGTTTTCGCGTTTTATGGCCTATTTCATGAGCTATTTACCACAGTTCTGGTGTTCCAGGGGGATTTGCATGGCCCATAAGAACCGATAGATGTTTGAGAAATATGACCAAATATTGTTGTTTTCGCGTTTACGGACGTTTTCATGTGCAATTGCCCATAATTTTGGGGTTCAATGGAGATTTGCATGTCCAGTAAGACCGAATACATGTTTAAGAGTTATGACCAAAGAGTCATCGTTTTCGCGATTTATGGTCACTTTCATGAGCTATTTCCCATAGTTTTGGGATTCCAATGCGATTTTCATGACACGTAACACCTTGTACACGTTTGATAGTTATGAGCAAAAACTCGTCGTTTTCATGTTTATGGCCGTTTTCATCAGCTATTTCCACAAGTTTTGGGGTTCCAGGGAGATTTACACAAATCGTAACACCCGATACATGTTTGAGAGTTATGACGAAAAACTCGGCGTTTTCACGTTTCATGGCCCACAGTTTTGGGGTTCAGTGGAGATTTGCATGGCGAGTAAAACCGGATACATTTTTGACAGTCATGGCCAAAAACCAGTGTTTTCTTGTTTTATGTTTGTTATCTTGTGCTATTGCCCATAGTTTTGGGGTTCAATAGGGATTTGCATGGCTAGTAAAACCGGATACATGATTAAGAGTTATGACAAAAAACTCGTCGTTTTCGCGATTTATGGACGTTTTCATGAGCTATTACCAACCGTTTTGGTTTTCCAGGGCGCTTTACATGACTTGTAACAACCGATACACGTTTTAGAGTTGTGAGCAAAAACTCGTCGTTTTCATGTTTTATGGCCCTTTTCATGAGCTATTGCCCACAGTTTTGGTGTTCCCGGGCGATTTGCAGGGCCCAACAGCCCCAATACATGTTTAGGAGTTATGAGCAAAAACTCGTCGTTTTCATGTTTTATGGCCCTTTTCATGAGCTATTGCCCATGTTTTGGGGTTCTAGGGTGATTTACACGACTCGTAACACCCGATACATGTTTGAGAGTTATGACCAAAAACTCATTGTTTTCGCGTTTTATGGCCTATTTCATGATCTATTGCCCACAGTTTTGGTGTTCCACGGGGATTTCCATGGCCCATAAGAACCGATAGATGTTTGAGAAATATGACCAAAAAATGTTGTTTTCGCGTTAATGGACGTTTTCATGAGCATTTGCCCTTAATTTTGGGGTTCAATGTGGATTTGCATGTCCAGGAAAATCAGACACATGTTTAAGAGTTATGAAAAAATAGTCATTGTTTTCGCGATTTATGGTCATTTTCATGAGCTATGGCCCATAGTTTTGGGATTCCAGGGCGATTTACATGACTCGTAACACCCGATACACGTTTGAAAGTTATGAGCAGAAACTCATCGTTTTCATGATTATGGCCGTTTTCATCAGCTATTTCCCATAGTTTTAGGGTTCCAGGGAGATTTACACAACTCGTAACACCCGATACATGTTTGAGAGTTATGACCAAAATCTCGGCGTTTTGACGTTTCATGGCGCACAGTTTTGGGGTTCAATGGAGATTTGCATGGCGAGTAAAACCGGATACATTTTTGAGAGTCATGTCAAAAAACCCAATGTTTTCTAGTTTTATGCCTGCTTTCTTGTGCTATTTCCCACCATTTTGCGGTTGAATGGGGATTTTCCTGGCGAGTAAAACCTAATACATGTTTGAGAGTTTTGACCAAAAACTCGTTGTTTTCGCGATTTATGGACGTTTTCATGAGCTATTACCAACCGTTTTGGTTTTCCAGGGCGATTTACATGACTTGTAACACCCGATACACGTTTTAGAGTTATGAGCAAAAACTCGTCGTTTTCATGTTTTATGGCCCTTTTCATGAGCTATTTGCCCATAGTTTTGGTGTTCCAGAGCGATTTGCAGGGCCCAACAGCCCCAATACATGTTTGAGAGATATGAGGAAAAACTGGTCGTTTTCGCGATTTATGGCCGTTTTAATGGCTATTACCCACCGTTTTGGAGTTCTTGGGTGATTTACATGACTCGAAACACCCGATACATGTTTGAGAGTTATGACCAAAAACTCAACGTTTTCGCGTTTTATGGCCTATTTATGAGCTATTGCCCACAGTTTTGGTGTTCCAGGGGGATTTACATGGCCCATAAGAACTGATAGATGTTTGAGAAATATGACCAAAAATTGTTGTTTTCGCGTTTATGGACGTTTTCATGAGCAATTGCCCATAATTTTGGGGTTCAATGGAGATTTGCATGTCCAGTAAACCGGATACATGTTTAAGAGTTATGACCAAAGAGTCATCATTTTCGCGATTTATGGTCAGTTTCATGAGCTATTGCCCATAGTTTTGGGATTCCGGGGCGATTTTCATGACTCGTAACACCTGGTACATGTTTGATAGCTATGAGCAAAAACTCGTCGTTTTCATGTTTATGGCCTTTTTCATCAGCTATCTCCCACAGTTTTGGGGTTCCAGGGAGATTTACACAACTCGTAACACCCGATACATGTTTGAGAGTTATGACCAAAAACTCGGCGTTTTCACGTTTCATGGCCCACAGTTTTGGGGTTCAATGGAGATTTGCATGGCGAGTAAAACGGGGTACATATTTGAGAGTCATGTCCAAAAACCCAGTGTTTTCTTGTTTTATGTCTCCTTTCTTGTGCTATTTCCCACCATTTTGGGGTTGAATGGGGATTTTCCTGGCGAGTAAAACCTACTACATGTTTGAGAGTTTTGACAAAAAACTCGTCGTTTTCGCGATTTATGGACGTTTTCATGAGCTATTACCAACCATTTTGGTTTTCCAGGGCGATTTACATGACTTGTAACACCCGATACACGTTTTAGAGTTGTGAACAAAAAATCGTCGTTTTCATGTTTTATGGACCGTTTCATGAGCTATTGCCCACAGTTTTGGTGTTCCAGGGCGATTTGCAGGGCCCAACAGCCCCAATACATGTTTAGGAGTTATGAGCAAAAACTCGTCGTTTTCATGTTTTATGGCCCTTTTCATGAGCTATTGCCCACGTTTTGGGTTTCTAGGGTGATTTACACGACTCGTAACACCCGATACATGTTTGAGAGTTATGACCAAAAACTCAACGTTTTCGCGTTTTATGGCCTATTTCATGATCTATTGCCCACATTTTTGGTGTTCCACGGGGATTTCCATGGCCCATAAGAACCGATAGATGTTTGAGAAATATGACCAAAAATTGTTGTTTTCGCGTTAATGGACGTTTTCATGAGCAATTGCCCATAATTTTGGGGTTCAATGTGGATTTGCATGTCCAGGAAAATCGGACACATGTTTAAGAGTTATGACCAAAGAGTCGTCGTTTTCGTGATTTATGGTCATTTTCATGAGCTATTGCCCATAGTTTTGGGATTCCAGGTCGATTTACATGACTCGTAACACCCGATACACGTTTGAGAGTTATGAGCAAAAACTCATCGTTTTCATGTTTAGGGCCGTTTTCATCAGCTATTTCCCATAGTTTTGGGGTTCCAGTGAGATTTACAAACCTCGTAACACCCGATACATGTTTGAGAGTTATGGCCAAAAACTCGGCGTCTTCACGTTTCATAGCCCGCAGTTTTGGGGTTCAATGGAGATTTGCATGGCGAGTAAAACCGGATACATTTTTGAGAGTCATGTCCAAAAACCCAGTGTTTTCTTGTTTTATGTCTGCTTTCTTGTGCTATTTCCCACCATTTTGGGGTTGAATGGGGATTTTCCTGGCGAGTAAAACCTAATACATGTTTGAGAGTTTTGACCAAAAATTCGTCGTTTTCGCGATTTATGGATGTTTTCATGAGCTATTATCAACCGTTTTGGTTTTCTAGGGTGATTTACATGACTTGTAACACCCGATACACGTTTAGGAGTTATGAGCAAAAACTCGTCGTTTTCATGTTTTATGGCCCTTTTCATGAGCTATTGCCCACAGTTCTTTTGTTCCAGGGCGATTTGCAGGGCCGAACAGACCCGATACATGTTCGAGAGATATGAGCAAAAACTGGTCGTTTTCGCGTTTTATGGCCGTTTTCATGTGCTATTGCCCACAGTTTTGGGGTTCTAGGGTGATTTACACGACTCGTAACACCAGATACATGTTTGAGAGTGATGACCAAAAACTCAATCTTTTCGCGTTTTATGGTCTATTTCATGAGCTATTTCCCACAGTTTTGGTGTTCCATGGGGATTTGCATGGCCCATAAGAACAGATAGATGTTTGAGAAATATGATCAAAAATTGTTGTTTTCGCGTTTATGGACGTTTTCATGAGCAATTGCCCATAATTTTGGGGTTCCATGGAGATTTCCATGTCCAGTAAAACCGGATACATGTTTAAGAGTTATGACCAAAGAGTTATGGTCACTTTCATGAGCTATTGCCCATAGTTTTGGGATTCCAGGGCGATTTTCATGACTCGTAACACCTGGTACACGTTTGATAGTTATGAGCAAAAACTCGTCGTTTTCATGTTTATGGCCTTTTTCATCAGCTATTTCACACAGTTTTGGGGTTCGAGGGAGATTTACACAACTCGTAACACCCGATACATGTTTGAGAGTTATGACAAAAAACTCGGCGTTTTCACGTTTCAGGGCCCACAGTTTTGTGGTTCAATGGAGATTTGCATGGCGAGTAAAACCGGATACATTTTTGAGAGTCATGACACAAAACCTAGTGTTTTCTTGTTTTATGTCTGTTTTCTTGTGCTATTGCCCACAGTTTTGATGTTCTATAGGGATTTGCATGGCTAGACAAACCGGATACATGATTAAGAGTTATGACCAAAAACTGGCCGTTGTCGCGATTTATGGACGTTTTCATGAGCTATTACCAACCGTTTGGGTTTTCCAGGGAGATTTACATGAATTGTAACACCCGGTACACGTTTTAGAGTTGTGAGCAAAAACTCGTCGTTTTCATGTTTTATGGACCTTTTCATGAGCTATTACCCACAGTTTTGGTGTTCCAGGGCGATTTGTAGGCCCATAGTTTAGGAGTTATGAGAAAGAACTCGTCGTTTTCATGTTTTATGGCCCTTTTCATGAGCTATTGCCCACCGTTTTAGGGTTCTAGGGTGATTTAAACGACTCGTAACACCCGATACACATTTCAGAGTTATGACCTTTACTCAACGTTTTCGCGTTTTGTGGCCTATTTCATGAGCAATTGCTCACAGTTTTGGTGTTCCACGGGGATTTCCATGGCCCATAAGAACCGATAGATGTTTCAGAAATATGACCAAAAATTGTTGTTTTAGCGTTTATGGACGTTTTCATGAGCAATTGCCCATAATTTTGGGGTTCAATGTGGATTTGCATGTCCAGGAAAATCGGACACATGTTTAAGAGTTATGACCAAATAGTCATTTTTTCGCGATTTATGGTCATTTTCATGAGCTATTCCCCATAGTTTTGGGATTCCAGGGCGATTTACATGACTCGTAACACCCGATACACGTTTGAGAGTTATGAGCAAAAACTCGTCGTTTTCATGTGTATGGCCGTTTTCATCAGCTATTTCCCATAGTTTTGGGGTTCTAGGGAGATTTACACAACTCGTAACACCCGATACATGTTTGAGAGTTATGACCAAAAACTCGGCGTTTTCATGTTTCATGGCCCACAGTTTTGGGGTTCAATGGAGATTTGCATGGCAAGTAAAACCAGATACATTTTTGAGAGTCTTGTCCAAAAACCCAGTTTTTTCTTGTTTTATGTCTGCTTTCTTTCGCTATTTCCCACCATTTTGGGGTTGAATGGGGATTTTCCTGGCGAGTAAAACCTAATACATGTTTGAGAGTTTTGACCAAAAATTCGTCGTTTTCGCGATTTATGGATGTTTTCATGAGCTATTACCAACCGTTTTGGTTTTCTAGGGCGATTTACATGACTTGTAACACCCGATACACGTTTAGAAGTTATGAGCAAAAACTCGTCGTTTTCATGTTTTATGGCCCTTTTCATGAGCTATTGCCCATAGTTTTTGTGTTCCAGGGCGATTTGCAGGTCCCAACAGACCCGATACATGTTCGACAGATATGAGCAAAATCTGGTCGTTTTCGCGTTTTATGGCCGTTTTCATGTGCTATTGCCCAAAGTTTTGGGTATCTAGGGTGATTTACATGACTCGTAACACCAGATACATGTTTGAGAGTGATGACCAAAAACTCAATGTTTTAGTGTTTTATGGTCTATTTCATGAGCTATTTCCCACAGTTTTGGTGTTCCATGGGGATTTGCATGGCCCATAAGAACCGATAGATGTTTGAGAAATATGACCAAAAATTGTTGTTTTCGCGTTTATGGATGTTTTCATGAGCAATTGCCCATAATTTTGGGGTTCAATGGGGATTTGCATGTCCAGTAAAACCGGATACATGTTTAAGAGTGATGACCAAAGAGTCATCGTTTTCGCGATTTATGCTCATTTTCATGAGCTATTGCCCACAGTTTTGGGATTCCTAGGCGATTTACATGACTTGTAAAACCAGGTACACGTTTGAGAGTTATGAGTAAAAAATCGTCGTTTTCATGTTTTATGGCCGTTTTCATGAGCTATTTCCCACAGTTTTGGTGTTCCAGGGCGATTTACACGAGTTGTAACACCCGATACATGTTTGGCAGTTATGACCAAAAACTCGGCGTTGTCACGTTTTATGGCTCACAGTTTTGGGGTTCAATGGAGATTTGCATGGCCAATAAAACCGATTACATTTTGAGATTCATGACCAAAAACTCAGCGTTTTCTTATTTTATGCCTGTTTTATTATGCTACTGACCCCCGTTTTGGAGTTACATGGCGATTTTCACTACCCATAAGACCCGATATATGTTTGAGAGATATGACCATAAATCATTGTTCTCGCATTTATGGATGTTTTCAATAGCTATGTACGTCTATGTACCTTTATGTACGTTTTCATGAACTATTGGCCATAGTTTTGGGATTCCCGAGCGATTTATAGGACTCTTCACACCCGATATATTTTTGAGAGTTATGATGAAAAACTTGTCGTTTTCGCGTTTTATGGCCGTTTTCAAGTACTATTTGCCCACAGTATTGGGGTTCTAGGGTGATTTACCTGACTCGTAACACCAGATAAAAGCTTGAGAGTTATAACCAAAAAATTAATGTTTTCACGTTTTGTGGCCGTATTCTTGAGTTATTGCCCACAATTTTGGTGTTATAGGACGATTTGCACTACCCATAAGACCCGATACATGTTTGAGAGATATGACCAAAAATCGTTGTTTTCGCGTTTATGGACGTTTTCAATAGCTATTGCCCACAGTTTTGGGGTTCAATAGGGATTTGCATGGCCAGTAAACCTGGATACATGTTTGAGAGTTATGACAAAAAAACTCGTCGTTTTCGCGATTTATGAACGTTTTCCTGAGCTATTACCAACCATTTTGGTTTCCCGGGGCTATTTATAGGACTTGTAACACCCGATACACGTTTGAGAGTTATGAGCAAAAACTCATCGTTTTCATGTTTATGGCCCTTTTCATGAGCTATTGCCCATAGTTTTGGTGTTTCAGGACGATTTGCAGGTCCCAACAGACCCGATACATGTTTGAGAGATATGAGCAAAAACTGGTCGTTTTCGCGTTTTATGGCCGTTTTCATGTGCTATTTCCCACAATTTTAGGGTTCTAGGGTGACTTACACGACCCGTAACACCCAATAAATGTTTGAGAGTTATGACCAAAAACTCAATGTTTTCGCGTTTTATGGCCTATTTCATGAGCTATTGCGCACGGTTTTGGTGTTCGAGGGGGATTTGCATGGCCCATAAGAAACGATAGATGTTTGGGAAATATGCCCAAAAATTATTGTTTTCGCGTTTATGGACGTTTTCGTGAGCAATTTCCCATAATTTTGGGGTTCAATGGGGATTTGCATGTCCAGGAAAACTGGATACATGTTTAAGAGTAATGACCAAAGAGTCATCATTTTCGCGATTTATGGTCATTTTCATGACCTATTGCTAATAGTTTTGGGATTCCAGGGCGATTTACATGACTCGTAACACCCGGTACACGTTTGAGAGTTATGAGTAAAAACTCGTCGTTTTCATGTTTTATGGCCGTTTTCATGAGCTATTGCCCACAGTTTTGGGGTTTCAGGACGATTTACATGACTCGTAACACCCGATACATGTTTGAGAGTTACGACCAAAAACTCAGAGTTTTCACGTTTTATGGCCCATAGTTTTGGGGTTCAATCGAGAATTGCGTGGCCAATAAAATCGATTACATTTTTGAGAGTCATGACCAAAAACACAGCGTTTAATTATTTTATGCCTGTTTTCTTGTGCTATTGCCCCGTTTTGGAGCTACATGGCGATTTTCACTACCCATAAGACCCGATATATGTTTGACAGATATGACCATAAATCATTATTTTCGTGTTTATGGATGTTTTCAATAGCTATTTCCCACAGTATTGGGGTTCAATAGGGATTTGCATTGCCAGTAAAACCGGATACAAGTTTGAGAGATATGACCAAAAACTCAGCGTTTTCTTGTTTTATGCATGTTTTCTTGTGCTATTGCCCACCGTTTTGGGCTTAAATGGGAATTTTTCCTGGCGGGTAAAACCTAATAAATGATTGAGAGTTTTGACAAAAAATTCAGCGTATGTGTGGTTTATGGTCGTTTTCATGAGCTATTGGCCACTTTTTTTATGTTCCAGGGCGATTTGCACGACCCATAAGACCCGATATATGTTTGAGAGATATAACCAAAATCTTGTTGTTCTCGCATTTTATGGCCGTTTTCATGTGCTGCCCACAGTTTTGGGGTCTAGGGAGATTTGCACGTCTCGAAACACCCGCTACACGTTTGAGAGTTATGAACAAAAACTCGACGTTTTCGCTCTTTATGGACGTTTCATGAGCTATTGCCCACAATATTGGTGGTCCAGCGCGATTTGCATGGCCCATAAAACTCGATAAATGTTTACGAGATATAACGAAAAATCGTTGTTTTCGCGTTTATGGACGTTTTCATGAGCTATGGACCACAATTTTGGGGTTCAATAGGGATTTGCATGGCCAGTAAAATCAATAGGGATTTGCATCAGTTATGACCAAAAACTCATCATTTTTAAATTTTATGGCCGTTTTCATCAACTATTGCCCACGGTTTTAGGGTTTCAGGGCGATTTACATGACTCATAACACCCGATACATGTTTGAGAGTTATGACCAAAACCACGGCATTTTCACGTTTTAAGGCCGTTTTCATGAGCTATTGCCCACTGTTTTGGGGTTCGATGGGGATTTGCATGGCCAATAAAACTGGATACATGTTTGAGAGTTATGACCAAAAACTCGACGTTTTCGCGTTTGATGGCTATTTTCAGGAGCTATTGCCCATAGTTTTGATATTCTTGGGTGATTTGCACGGCCCATAAGACATGATACATGTTTGAGTGATATGAATAAAAATCGTTGTTTTTGCATTTATGGACGTTTTCATGAGGTATTGCTCATAGTTTTGGGGTTCAATGGGGATTTGCATGGCTAGTAAAATCGAATACATGTTTGTGAGTTATGACCAAAAACTCATCGTTTTCACGATTTATGGACGTTTTTATGAGCTATTGGCCACAGTTTTGGGATTTCAGGGCGATTTATAGGACTCGTAACACCCGATACGCGTTTGAGAGTTTTGAGCAAAAACTCATCGTTTTTGTGTTTTATGGCCATTTTCATGTGCTATTGCCCACAGTTTGGGGATTCTACCATGGTCGTGAGGGGCTGCGTCCGAGAGGAGATGTTGCGTAGAAGCCACCATCACCGTACAACGTAGGGAGCAAGCAGGGAGCACCACACATCTTCGATACTGTACCAGCTCACACAGATCTCGCCATCGGCATACAATTCTTCCCGCCACCGTCATCGGCCCCTCTCAGTAAGCACTGACGCGACCCACCTCTCTAGCCTAGCTTTCCTCAACACAGAGCGCGCCGGCCGCAGCCTCGCCACTTCACCTGCACCCACAATGTGCCTGCTCCCCAAGTCCTCTCTTAACCGGCAGCAAACCTCCTAAACACATCTAAACTCGATGTTTTCTGTATGACCTAGAGATCCTAGGGCGAGCCTCCTTCCACGGATCTCTTCTAAGAACAACCGGTGACCATCAGGAGGAAATGGTGCATGGAACGATGACCCCAATATCTCAGAATCTTCCGAAGAATACCAGCGTTTCTTCATTTTCTCGCTGATGAACTGTCGTCTTAGTTTGTGAAGTCGACCTTTATTCATCGTATTTTTCCCAGCTCTACAATCCACCTCTGGCGCCTACATCGACATTTATCTAATCTCGGATATACCCTCTTTCTTCAGCAGCACAAGGCGCATGAAATGGTGTCTTAAATCTCTCGAAACTGTCTATGAAAAATCGAGCAAGCTAGTTGTTTTCATCTTAAAGAATTCAGTTTGCCTGGCTATTGTTCAAATAGCTCCTAGTACTTTTGCACAAAGGCCATGGAGCTTTTATTTTTATCAACCCGGTGTTCGTCCCTATGACCCACCAGTTAGACACCCGTCCCCACACCTCAGCGGCTAAGTGCAGATTTTAACCCGTGAGAAAACCGGAAATGTTTTCAGATTCGGATTTAAACTAACACTACTAGGGAAAATCCTACTCGAGGCGCATATGGAAAGCCATTAGATTCGCATTAGGGATGCGCCTCCAGCGCCGCGACTCAAGTATTTTTTATGTGAGTCACATTACACATGTGCTTGTATTATAGGAGGCGCACATTGATATGCGCCTCGCATACGTAACTTATACAAGGCGCATGTGTAATGCGACTCTAGTAAGTTTATAGATGCGCCTCAAATAGAAATTTCAAATTTCAAAAAAAGGTGGCTTGATCTTGCGGGGGGTGGGGGTCACCGGAGGAGGGCTAGGCTAGGACGGAGGTGGGTGACGAGGAGGCTCGCCGTAGGATGAGTACGAGGAGGAGGGGTAGCCAGAGAATGTCACTGTGGTGGTGGTCGTCATCATCATCACCGGAGGAGGAGATCACCGGGGTAGAGGAGGAGGATCTCACCTGGGTGGAGGAGGAGGAGGAGGGAGGAGTTCACCGGGTGGAGGAGGAGGAGCTCACTAGTGTGGAAGAGGATGAGGGAGGATCTCACCGAGTGGAGGAGAAGGAAGAGGGAGGAGAATGGGAGGAGAAGGAGATAAGAAGTGGAGGGAAGAGAAGTGTGGAGGAGAGGAAGAGGACTAAAGGAGGCGGGATTCAAATTTTCTCCCCCTTTTTATTTTTTTGCAGAAAAAAAACTTCTTTCTGCCATAACTTTTTACTTTTTTAGAATTTGTGGAATATGTAAAATCTTCAACAACTTTTAGCAGTTGAATTCGACTAGGAAATTTTGAGATGATCATTTCGATATATTAAACTTTTTTTCCGACATCGTATGCAAAAGTTATGTCTGTTTTACCATTCCATCATCTTTTTTTGCAAAATACATCAAAATTCATGTTCTTCAATTTTGTCTACAACTATACCCTAAAAAATAAGTACATCTCAAATGTATTATTTTTTAGAAGTTATTATTGTTTTTGTTTATTTTTTAGAAAACTTAAAAGGCGATCCATGGGGGCGTGGGATCTGTTTACTCGAGGTGCATCCCATTAGATATGGGCCTTATATACATAAAATACCTGAGGCGCATGTCTGGTAAATGCGCCTCGGGTGTCTGGCGCCTGCCACTCCCAGACCCACATCACTTACTCGAGGCGCATGTCACAGTGATGCGCCTCCAATATTGAAAAATTCTTAAGGCGCATATCTGCTGGTGCACCTCCTATATTGTGGCTCCTACCACCACTAGGCCCACCCATCTTACTCGAGGCGCATCTGATCGATATGCGCCTCAAGTAGTTGAAGTACTCAAGATGTATATGGACCAGATGCGCCTCGAGTAAGGGGCAGCCAGATCTGGTCGGTACATGCGATATAAGAGACACATCCCTCAAGAATGTGCCTCTAGTATTAATATATAGGAGTCACACCGTTTAGACATGCGCCTTATATATTTAGTGGAGGCGCATGTTTGAGGGATGCGCCTCCTATAAGCATGTATCCTATAGGCTTTTCGCTAGTAGTCTAAATTTAAAACAATTCAAACTTTGACCAACATTTAAAACAGTTATGTGATGGATTTCAGAAAACTGAAAGCATGAAGTGTGCTTGTTTTTGAATTTTAAACATGAATGTGGCCTTGATTTATTTTTTTCAAATATTTTAAAATGATATTATTTTTCGTATATGAATAAATGCTTTCATAATTATCAAATGGCATCTTTTAATTAATAATTCTAAATACTACAAATGATATATGTTTTCTCGTCATAAATATGTAGGGATTAAAAATATGACCTCCAAAATAGTTTCTGGGCAAATAATATTTTGAAATTGTTTCAATGTTATTAAATGGCCTTTTCTATAATTCATATCTGTAGTTCTGTAAATCAAAATTCGGCAAATAATATGTCTAAATCGATCAGCGTGATGAGTGCTTTCCGACCATGCATTTCATACTTGCAATTGCATCTTGCATCACGGAGAACTTGTAAAACCAGAATATGCAAAGGAAACATGATGAATAAAATTGAAAAATAATGCCTTAGTATTGTTTTATCATTAGTGTGCAAATGAAATGTTTTCAACATGGTTTGCATCAGTAACTTGCCATGTCATGCAACATATCATGATCATGCCAGTTCTTCCATATTAGTTCAAATTGTTGCATCGCTTAATGATACGTCGGAAATGTATCTATAATTTTTGATGTTCCATGTTTTTTTAGTATCTACTTTGCTTTGCTTTGTCTACACTTTGAGGTGTTTTTATATGTTTTATGTAACTAACCTATTAACAAGTTGCCACAGTGTCAGTTGCATGTTTTCTTATGTTTTTTGGTTCCAGAAAGGTAGAAAATCAATATTCTCGGAATTGGATGGGACAAAAGCCAAAGTCAATATTTTACCGTGGGAAACATGAAGCAGGAAGATGAGATGGAGGACGGCCTCGGGGGGCCACACCCCTGGCCACGCGGGTGGGCCCACCCCGCGCATGGGGGGTGCAGCCGCCTCGGGCACCCCCTCGGCCTCCCTCTTCGCCTATAAGAAGGCCCCGATGTAGAAACCCTAGGCACTCAATCAAAAGTCCACGAAACCGTTAGTAGCCGCCGCCACCATCGTCCCTATATCGGGGGGATCTAAAGTTCTTCCCGGCACCCTGTCGGAGGGGAGATCATCTGGAGGCCTTCTTCTCCGGTATGAAGCATGAGTAGTTCCACCTTGGACTACGGGTCCATGTAGTAGCTAGATGGTTGTATCTCCTCCTTGTGCTTTCATGTATAGATCTTGTGAGCTCCGTTCATGATCAAGATCTAATCTATTTGTAATCATGCGTGTTGTGTTTGCAGGGATCCGATGGATATTGAGATTACTATGTCAGGTTGATTAAAGGTTTTGTCTTATTGATTCTATCATGTCTGTGTTGTTTGTGATCTTGCATGATCTCCGTTGTTAGTAGCTATCTTATCCAAGTAGTTGTTAGTGACTCCAGGAGGGGGTAGTTATGCTCGATAGTGGGTTCATGACTCTAGTTTCCAAGGTAAGTGATAGGAATCTCTTCGGTTGTAGATGTGCTATTGCCACTAGGGAGAAAACAACGGTATCTTGTTCATGGAACAAGTGGATTGTTTACCTTACACACTTTTCTTAAAACAGTTGTCTGTTGCTTGCAACTTAATACTAGAGGGGGTTCGGATGATAACCTGAAGGTGGACTTCTAGTCATAGATGCAGTTGGATGGCGGTTTATGTATATTGTTGTATTGCCCAATCGAATCTCATAGGATATTTTTTCTGGTATTGCATTGTTATGCCTTGCTCAGTTCCTGTCAATTGCCCTACTATAATTTGTTTACCCTTCATGCCATGTTGTTTATCTAAGGAGAGCAACTTAGTGAACTATGTACCCCGGTCCAATCTTTACCATTGATACACCTTCCACTGTTACTGTTTACTTGCTGCAAACCATCACCACCTTCCACACCATACAGTTAATCCTTTGTTACATCAACCGGTGAGATTAACAACCTCACTGTTAGTTGAGGCAAAGTCTTGAGTTTGTGTTGTGCAGATTTCCACGTTGCTTGCAACACCTTTGAGACGTTTCCTTCCTCCTACTGGTTCGATAACCTTTGTTTCTTACTGAGGGAAAACTTGCTGATGTACCACATCATACCTTCCTCAGGGGTCTCCCAATGAAGTGCTGCTGCACGCATTACTTAACGATGAGATGTTGTGAGCTTTGACAAGTTCTTCGAATATATCTCTGGCAATGGTTCATTGGCAAGTATTCTCCCCATGCTATGTATTTTATCTTTATGGATTAACTTTTCTCTATTGATATCCGTGTTGATATGCTTTAGTTTTAGTACCATTTCTATTCCCTGGAGAATATATTACCTTGGTCAATTCCTATTGCATGTTCTTTTGGTAAATAGTTTTCCTTCCGAGTCGCAGTTGCTTGCTCACGTGTTGGTTCAAGTCGTCGGGTTCCACCGTTTTTGGGAGGGTATCACATGCTTAATGTTGGAGATAATCATGGTTCTAATTACAACTTGATAATTAAAAATGTTGGGAATAGATATAACTAATAAAGAGGCATCGGTGGGTAATATATAGTTAAGATCTGGCTTTTATCCCTCCCACTACTGTCCACCTAGGACCCAAGAACTTGATGTTTCTTCCTTGACTATCGCACAATCCACATGTGGGAGAATTTCTCGGATCCCCTTTGCCTGAGCTTGATTCACATCTTATTTCTTGGGGCCATGTGTAGTTTGCGGCTTTACTACTATCATGTACCTATGGCATGCTTGACCACTTTATTTACTACTATTGCTCGAGGAGAAGTTTACTACTATATTTTTTTGGAGTGTTTTCGCGGTATCGACAAGCCCAATCACACTCTCGAGTTCTCAATTGTTTACAACCATTGACGCAATTCCCGGGTCCGTCTTGGAGCTAGACAGACTTTGTTGTGATTATCTTGGTGGGGTGGCCCCCTAAAATCATTTTTTAATCTTGTAAATTCTTTGTTGTGATGCGTCTTTGCTTTTATTTTTTCCAAGGTTGATCGTGCGTGTGTTGCTATTTGTATACCCATGCAGAGTAAATATTTTCCAGAAGCCATGTCCACAATTATGTAGTACTTGTATCACAATGTCTCGACCATAGACAACTCAAACTAAACTTGTGCTATAAATTTTATATTGGTATGACTAGTAATCAACTCCACTACAACAGAATAGATAATTTAAAATCCCAACAGATGGTGATATTGGGACGTCTTGCGCTATCTATATCTGACTAGTAAGTATTGCAACCATAATGGAAGGATTAACAAAAGTGCCAATAGTGTGTGTTCCTCAAAAAGACTTCCTCGTTTGGTCTCTAGGGGGAAAACTCCGGGATGGGAGTTATTATCAGGTTGGTTCTGAATAGGTCTCTCTTATCCCTCTCTGATAGTCGTAAATTGTATCGAGTCTCTATAGGTTGTTTAGTGCATGCTTTGTTGTCGATTCAGCACACCATACCCATGTAGGTGAGAGCCACCGAATTCTAAGACTCGCCATGTACTGGCCTTAGTATTGATCGCTCCTTCTTTTCCTTTGCCCTTTGTCAGCACCCCTTTTTATTTGACAGGTATGAGTTCGATGGCATTAGCAATGTTACCCTTCCGGCTTTTACTGGGTAGTGTTATGGACGCCATTGGGTATTCTTCAGAACTCTTAGTCCAATTTGCATATTATCCATACTCGGGTGTTGTATCGTTTTCAATGTTATTCAGATCTTTGTAATGTATATCTATATTCTTGACTCGCTGAGTCATTGTTGTATATATATATTCTTGTGAGTTCCATCGTGGATTATACTGTAATGGTATTACTTCGTTTTTTCCACCCGCATGCAAGTGCTTGGTGGTCATCATTGAATCATTTCTATGTCAGTTTGGCGAGAACCACTGAAATTTGCATAGGGCCGATTCGACTGTGTTACACCCTGAAAAAAATGCAAAATGGTGACTTATTGGCATAGCCTAAAACAAATTGTATTGATTGTATCTGACATTTTAAGTCATCGTTGGACCCCAAAATTTTTTGTTGTAGACCACGAAAACGAAAAAACATGAAAACCGTGACTTTTTGGTGGAGCATATAAAAACTTGTATCGAGTGTCTCGGACAATGGAAATCGTTAAATCTCCAAAAAAAAATTGTGCAATACCCCAAGAAAATGGACAAAAACATGAAAAGAACAAGGTTGTGGCACGGTATCTCAAACCGTGTAACGACTGTCTCAAAACTTTGAATTGTCGTTGAACCCACAAAAAGCGTGATATATCCCACGAAAAATGCACAAACAATGACTTGTTCGTGTATCCTATCAAAACATGTACCCGGTGTCTCGGATCTTTGTAAGTTGTTGTTAGACACCCAAAAAGTCTGATATAGCCCACGAAAACGGCCAAAACTGTGAGAATAACAACTTCTTGGTGAAGTTTCTACAACAGTGCAACGAATGTCTCGGAACTTCAAAATTCTCGTTGGATCCTCAAAAAGTGTGGTATAGCCCACCAAAAAAAATTCGAAAACGAAGTATTTTTGGCATATCCTATCAAAACTTGTATTGATTATCGGACCTTGAAATCATCAATGGACCCCCCCTCCCCAAAAAAATTTGTGTTATAGCCCACAAATATGGCCAAAAACATAAAAGATTGACTTTTTGACAAGAAGAGTCTTTTTGGAAATGACATGTGTCTTAAAGAAATATGTACACTTCCTCTTAGACTGGTATGATCCCGAATGTCCACCAAAAATCAAGTACTATGTCTATCGGTTGCCCTATTCATCTTCCATGGAAAAGAATTCCAAGCTAGAAAGATGATATATTCTTGAATATATGATCATAAAGCTAGCCTATCATGTTTAATTATTTCCACTAATAACAAGCATGCTAATTTTTCAATTATTTGTATTTTCCTAGACATTTATAGCCGAGTTCACAAAAAAATACGAAAGGAATTGCCTAGATAAACCTATTGATGTTCATGTTTGGTAAATGAACAATAAGAAGCCAAAGATGGTTAGAATAAAGATGTGAGCTGGTTCAAATGCAATCTTGACGAATGGATGGGAGAAGGTTGTGAGAAGTTTCAACTTAAAATAATATAGCATTGTCCTTTGTTAGTTTGATGAAAAATATAATGGAGAGGTAGATATTCTTGTTGATCAACTTTCAGCAGGGGCCCATTATGCAATTCTTGTTGTTAGAGAGTACTAATTATTCTTGTTTGATGTATATACTCCACTTTATATGTATTGTCATAAAGTAATGGTAAATATGTATGGATTTCAACAAGTATCTGGCTAAGCTTAATTGTTAATATAATGGTATTCTTTTGGCTAGCTGCTAAATACTTGAGCTAATCTGTCTATCTATTTTTTGGCTAATCAATCATGATTATGTGTCATGTCTACTATGATTTAATTTATTAATAAAGTTGTGTCCTATTTAAAAGTATTTATAGATACATGATATGGTCACTTTAACCAGCCGCATCAAGTTACATAATATTGGAGGTGGCCATAAATAACCACCTCTTCGAAGCGTCCTTTTTCTAGAGACGATATTGATTTAAATTTGACTCCTGGTGCCTTATTATTGGAGATGGTCCCTAATAGAAGCCGATCTGAGGGTGAGGAGTTTTTTTCAGCATTATATTCTTTTCTCGTTCCCGTGGTATGTGATCCCTTGTGAGCCAATCACATGCTTGCAAGCTAATTGGATGACATTCCACCAAGAGGGCCCAGAGTATCTATCCGTCATATGGATGGACAAATCCCACTCTTGATCCATGTGCCTCAACCATACTTTCCGAACACTTAATGCTACCTTTATAGCCACCCTGTTACGGTGTGGTGTTTGATGTCATCAAAGCATCCTTCCGGTGATGGTGATTAACATGATCTCATGGTCGAAGGAATTAGGTTACTATGTATCAGAAAGCTTATAGAAACGAACTATTAAAATGACTTGATCTTTATGCTACGCTTATCTATAGGAGTATGTCCATCATACCATTCTCCTAATGATATGATCTTGTTATTAATAACATCTCAATGTTCATGATCGAGAAACCACGATCATCTATTAATCAACAAGCTAGTATTATAAAAAGGCTTTACCAGGGACTCTAATTTAGTTTACAAATCACACAAGTATTAATGTTTCCAGTTAATACTATTATAGCATGAATGTACATTTATCATAAACACAAAGATATAATAATAACCACTTTTATTATTGCCTCTAGGGCATATCTCCAACACATGTGCCTCGTTCAAGTCCAGGGTGTTCTTTTTTACCGGTGGCGCGTGTCAGCTGGTCATTCTCTCTGTCGGGATGGAAGGTCATGGCGGCTTTTTCCTGGTATGCCGTGATGAGTTCAGTGACGGGTTTGGCAAGGAGGGTTGGGAAGATACACAATCCCGTTTCTGGGTCCAACCTTGCCCCGATTCTGTAGAACCAAGACTTTGCACGTAGGTCCTACCCATGTGTCTGGGGTGTGATCCCTCTATCGCGCAGGGCCTTCTCAGCTTCCTCCCACTTAGGCCTCTGACATATGTAGCCACCTAACCCCGTCCTCTGGTGATATTCCTTCTTCTGGGAATTTAGCGTATTGGTTTCTGACCTCTTTGTAGCTCTAGCACCTTACTTGTACGACACAAATTTGGGCCAGTGAGGTCTTATCTTCACATAATATGCGTCTTCGAAATCTGGAATCTCGCGAGCTTTGAAAAAATTGTTCAATTTTGTCTTCCAGTTGTGGAAAGCGTCAACCATCTTCTTTAGAGACCACTCTTTAACCTTTTCCTTTATAACCGGTTTATTTTCATCCTCCTCTAGCGGTAGGGTGAAATTTACCAACAGCGAATTCCAAAGCATTTCTTTGGATCTTTCATCGACAAACGTACCATCGCCCTTCTTTGGCTTATTCCAATATTCAATTATGACTGGGATTTGGTCCCTAACAAGAACTCCAGCCTGACGTATAAATTTGGCTGCGGCCTTCTTGGGCTCCATGGGCTTGCCATCAACACGGACTGCTTTGATCGTCAACTTTGCACGATCTTTCAACTGATGGCTCGCGCCTCGCTTGCTCTTTTTCGTAGAAGAATATTGTTGCTGGCTGGTCGATCCAGAGGGCTAAAAGAAGAAATAAGCGTTAATTAATACATGTACATATATATATATATATACAAATCAATCGGTGCAAGTCAGCAGAGGCTTAATCCATGCATATACCTCGATGGACTTTGTAATCACTGAAGTGCGTTCACCGGAGTCTTCATCTTCTCCATGACAACTTGAGCTGTCATCATGTCCCTCGAAGTTCAGATATTGTGAGGTGTCCTCGTGGATCATGTTCTCCATTATTTCTTCCTGTTCAAGGTTTCTACTGAGTGGATCCATAGTTTCTAAAACAATAATATTATCACACAAATATCAGTAATACATCTATTGAAATGCTCGAGCAAAAAACCCTAAAGCATACACATACACATACACGTACACATACACATACAAAAAATATATACATGAAAACCCTAAAGCATGCTCTACAACTTAATCGGGGTTCTAAGGGGTGAAAACCCTAATTCGTGGAAACTCCGGATGTATATGAGAGAAGTTTCAACTTAAGATAATATAGCATTTTCCTTTTTTAGTTTGATGAAAAATATAATGGAGAGGTAGATATTCTTGTTGATCAACTTTCAGCACGGGCCCATTATGCAATTCTTGTTGTTAGAGAGTACTAATTATTCTTCTTTAATGTATGGACTCCACTTTGTATGTATTGTCATAAAGTAATGGTAAATATGTATGGATTTCAACAAGTATCTGTCTAAGCTTAATTGTTAATATAATGGTATTCTTTTGGCTAGCTGCTAAATACTTGAGCTAATCTGTCTATCTATTTTTTGGCTGATCAATCATGATTATGTGTCATGTCTACTATGATTTAGTTTAATAAGAATGGTGTGTCCTATTTAAAAGTATTTATACATACAGGATATGGTCACTTTAACCAGCTGCATCAAGTTACATAATATTGGAGGTGGCCATAAATAACCACCTCTTCGAGGCGTCTTTTTTCTAGAGACGATATTGATTTAAATTTGACTCCGGGTGCCTTATTATTGGAGATGGTCCCGAATAGAAGCCGATCTGAGGGTTAGGAGTTTTTTTAAGCATTATACTAATAGTCGTCTCCATGTAGCACATCTTAGAGATGTTTACATTTTCGTACCGTCTGAAGTTGTGTATCTTAGCACCGGTTCTTAGAGGCCTCTTTAAGAGCGGTTCTTATATGAACTGGTGTTAAAGGGTGGCGCACGTGGGGCTGCCGCAGCGCTCAGCCCCCTCCCCCTTTTACACCGGTTCGTAACACGAACCGGTGTTAAAGGTTCTGTGCCGCAGCAGGAAAAAGAGATAAGTCTTTGCCGCGGCAGGAAAACGGCCTAAATCTCTATCGCGGCAGAGTTCTGCCGCCTCCCCGTTCTGGGCGTATTTCTTTGGCGCGGCGGGGACGGGGAGGGGGGAGAGGGAATCGATCGGGAGCGGTATACACATACATCGTCGTCGGTACATACGAGTACATGAATAATTAAGCAAATATTATTATACACAAACATCGTCATTTTATGGTATTCTCAGTAAACGTTGAAGCATCAAGTACAAGACAAACACGTTCAAGTATATATACAACGTTCATTTTTTGGATATCTAAAGAGTTCTCCGCCAGGCGTGACGACCTTATCAAGTATGAACCCCGCCAATTCCTCTTGAATGGCTCGTATGCGATCAAATGGTAGGAGTTGGTCCCCAATCCGTTCGATCTAAATATATATGAAGAATGGGGTCAATATATATATAAGAATAAAACTCAACACAATTGATGGTAATAAAATAATGTTGTATACTTTGTTTACTTACTCTAAGTTGTTCTAGTGCGGCTTGGCCCGTCGCACATATCGTGTTGCGAATGAACTCGCAAACATAGTATCCACATAAGTTATTGTCGGGTCCCTGATGCGCGTACTTTACGAGAATAGAGAGTTCAATCAAAATAATAATCAATAAAGCATGATATAATGGAATTGGAAGCAGAATCAAAGAGATACGCAGACCTAGCTAGCTAGTATTACTTACATTTTGGTCTACAAAATTTAGTTCTTCTGACCATTCACCCATGGCCATTCCCGTGAACCTTTTCCAAACCCTGTCCGACAAAGAAAATGGATAAAGGAGTAATTAATTACTTGATGTCACGAAAGTTGCCAATCTAGTGCGATAATATGATTGAAATTACCTCTAGAGTATCTCTTTAAAGTCTGCCCATAGCTCTTGGTCTTTTCGTAACGAGTCCATGACAAGAACTTTTCCTGAGTCAGGTTGAATGACTAGCAGAATAAAGTGGAACCTGCGCAAGCATAACTCATCATCAGTTACACTTAACATCGAGTAAGCCGAAACATAATGTGTACAAGAGAGGGTAACAGTACTCACGAGAAGTTGTAAGGCAATAGTATTTCTCTTTTTGTTTGTTGTCTTAGTAAATACTTTAGCAAGAAATCTTCTGTTTGCCCGGGTCTGTGTTGTACCACTTGTTCATGAACTCTATTTGGGTTAACGAACCCAATGTCAAAAGGGCCTCCTTTCATGCATTCCATAACATGTTTCATGCATAATAGTATATACATATATGGTGTGCATATATATATATATATATGCAATTAATGAATTGAATGAGATGAGATAGAAATTACACGAATAGTACTTACACACAATAAAGGATGATGGCAGCTTTGTCGAGTTCCTTCTTATTGAATAGAAAATGCAAGTCTTGAATGTTGAAGGCGATCTCATCATCTCCGCACAAGACTCGTAACACCCGATACATGTTTACATGACTTGTAACACCCGATACATGACTTGTAACACCCGATACACGTTTTAGAGTTGTGAGCAAAAACTCGTCGTTTTCATGTTTTATGGCCCTTTTCATGAGCTATTGCCCACAGTTTTGGTGTTCGAGGGCGATTTGCAGGGACCAACAGCCCCAATACATGTTTAGGAGTTATGAGCAAAAACTCGTCGTTTTCATGTTTTTCGGCCCTTTTCATGTGCTATTACCCACCGTTTTGGGGTTCTAGGGTGATTTACACGACTCGTAACACCCGATACATGTTTAAGAGTTATGACCAAAAACTCAATGTTTTCGCGTTTTATGGCCTATTTCATGATCTATTGCCCACAGTTTTGGTATTCCACGGGGATTTCCATGGCCCATAAAAACCGATAGATGTTTGAGAAATATGATCAAAAATGTTGTTTTCGCGTTAATGGACGTTTTCATGAGAAATTGCCCATAATTTTGGGGTTCAATGTGGATTTGCATGTCCAGGAAAATCGGACACATGTTTAAGAGTTATGACCAAATAGTCATTGTTTTCGCGATTTATGGTCATTTTCATGAGCTATTGCCCATAGTTTTGGGATTCCAGGGCGATTTACATGACTCGTAACACCCGATACACGTTTGAGAGTTATGAGCAAAAACTCATCGTTTTCATGTTTATGGCCGTTTTCATCAGCTATTTCCCACAGTTTTGGGGTTCCAGGGAGATTTACACAACTCGTAACACCCGATACATGTTTGAGAGTTATGACCAAAAACTCGGCGTTTTCACGTTTCATGGCCCACAGTTTTGGGGTTCAATGGAGATTTGCATGGCGAGTAAAACCGGATCCATTTTTGAGAGTCATGGAAAAAACCCAGTGTTTTCTTGTTTTATGTCTGCTTTCTTGTGATATTTCCCACCATTTTGGGGTTAAATGGGGATTTTCCTGGCGAGTAAAACCTAATACATGTTTGAGAGTTTTGACCAAAAACTCGTCGTTTTTGTGATTTTTGGATGTTTTCATGAGCTTTTATCAACCGCTTTGGTTTTCTAGGGCGGTTTACATGACTTGTAACACCCGATACACGTTTAGGAGTTATGAGCAAAAACTCGTCGTTTTCATGTTTTATGGCCCTTTTCCTGAGCTATTGCCCACAGTTTTGGTGTTCCAGGGCGATTTGCAGGGCCCAACAGACCCAATACATGTTCGAGAGATATGAGCAAAAACTGGTCTTTTTCGCGTTTTATGGCCGTTTTCATGTGCTATTGCCCACAGTTTTCGGGTTCTAGGATGATTTACACGACTCGTAACACCAAATACATGTTTGAAATGTATGACCAACAACTCAATGTTTTCACGTTTTATGGTCTATTTCATGAGCTATTGCCCACAGTTTTGGTGTTCCAGGGGGATTTGCATGGCCCAGAAGAACCGATAGATGTTTGAGAAATATGACCAAAAATTGTTGTTTTCGCGTTTATGGACGTTTTCATGAGCGATTGCCCATAATTTTGGGTTCAATGGAGATTTGCATGTCCAGTAAAATCGGATACATGTTTAAGAGTTATGACCAAAGAGTCATCGTTTTCGCGATTTATGGTCACTTTTATGAGCTATTTCCCATAGTTTTGGGATTCCAGGGAGATTTTCATGACTCGTAACACCTGGTACACGTTTGAGAGTTATGAGAAAAAACTCGTCGTTTTCATGTTTATGGCCGTTTTCATCAGCTATTTCCCAAAATTTTGGGGGTCTAGGGAGATTTACACGACTCGTAACTCCCGATACATATTTGAGAGTTATGACCAAAAACTCGGCGTTTTCACATTTCATGGCCCAGAGTTTTCGGGTTCAATGGAGATTTGCATGGCAAGTAAAACCGGATAGATTTTTGAGAGTCATGACCAAAAACCCAGTGTTTTCTTGTTTTATGTCTGTTTTCTTGTGCTATTTCCCACCATTTTAGGGTTGAATGGGGATTTTCCTGGCGAGTAAAACCTAATGAATGTTTGAGAGTTTTGACTAAAAACTCGTCATTTTCGCGATTTATGGATGTTTTCATGAGCTATTACCAAAACATTTGGTTTTCTAGGGCGATTTACATGACTTGTAACACCCGATACACGTTTAGGAGTTATGAGCAAAAACTCGTCGTTTTCATGTTTTATGGCCCTTTTCCTGAGCTATTGCCCACCGTTTTGGTGTTCCAGGGCGATTTGCAGGGCCCAACAGCCCCAATACATGTTTGAGAGATATGAGGAAAAACTGGTCGTTTTCGCGTTTTATGGCCGTCTTCGTGTGCTATTACCCACCGTTTTGGGATTCTAGGGTGATTTACATGACTCGTAACACCCCATACATGTTTGAGAGTTATGACCAAAAACTCAACGTTTTCGCGTTTTTCATGACTCGTAACACCTGGTACACGTTTGATAGCTATGAGCAAAAACTCGTCGTTTTCATGTTTATGGCCTTTTTCATCAGCTATTTCCCACAGTTTTGGGGTTCCAGGGAGATTTACACAACTCGTAACACCCCATACATGTTTGAGAGTTATGACCAAAAACTCAACGTTTTCGCATTTGATGGCCTATTTCATGAGCTATTTCCCACAGTTCTGGTGTTCCAGGGGGATTTGCATGGCTCATAAGAACCAATAGATGTTTGAGAAATATGACCAAATATTGTTGTTTTCGCGTTTACGGACGTTTTCATGAGCAATTGCCAATAATTTTGGGGTTCAATGGAGATTTGCATGTCCAGTAAAACCGAATACATGTTTAAGAGTTATGACCAAAGAGTTATCGTTTTCGCGATTTATGGTCACTTTCATGAGCTATTTCCCATAGTTTTGGGATTCCAATGCGATTTTCATGACTCGTAACACCTCGTACATGTTTGATAGTTATGAGCAAAAACTCGTCGTTTTCATGTTTATGGCCGTTTTCATCAGCTATTTCCAATAGTTTTGGGGTTCCAGGGGGATTTACACAAATCGTAACACCCGATACATGTTTGAGAGTTATGACCAAAAACTCGGCGTTTTCACGTTTCATGGCCCACAGTTTTGGGGTTCAGTGGAGATTTGCATGGCGAGTAAAACTGGATACATTTTTGAGAGTCATGGCCAAAAACCCAATGTTTTCTTGTTTTATGTCTGTTTTCTTGTGCTATTGCCCATAGTTTTGGGGTTCAATAGAGATTTGCACATGGCTAGTAAAACCGGATACATGATTAAGAGTTATGACCAAAAACTCATCGTTTTCGCGATTTATGGACGTTTTCATGAGCAATTACCAACCGTTTTGGTTTTCCAGGGCTATTTACATGACTTGTAACAGCCGATACACGTTTTAGAGTTGTGAGCAAAAACTCGTCGTTTTCATGTTTTATGGCCCTTTTCATGAGCTATTTGCCATAGTTTTGGTGTTCCCGGGCGATCTGCAGGGCCCAACAGCCCCAATACATGTTTAGGAGGTATGAGCAAAAACTCGTCGTTTTCATGTTTTATGGCCCTTTTCATGAGCTATTGCCCACGTTTTGGGGTTCTAGGGTGATTTACACGACTCGTATCACCCGATACATGTTTGAGAGTTATGACCAAAAACTCAATGTTTTCGCGTTTTATGGCCTATTTCATGATCTATTGCCCATAGTTTTGGTGTTCCACGGGGATTTCCATGGCCCATAAGAACCGATAGATGTTTGAGAAATATGACCAAAAAATGTTGTTTTCGTGTTAATGGACGTTTTCATGAGCAATTGCCCATAATTTTGGGGTTCAATGTGAATTTGCATGTCCAGGAAAATCGGACACATGTTTAAGAGTTATGACCAAATAATCATTGTTTTCGCGATTTATGGTCATTTCTTGAGCTATTGCCCATAGTTTTGGCATTCTAGGGCGATTTACATGACTCGTAACACCCGATACACGTTTGAGAGTTATGAGCAAAAACTCATCGCTTTCATGTTTATGGCCGTTTTCATCAGCTATTTCCCATAGTTTTGGGGTTCTAGGGATATTTCCACAACTCGTAATACCCGATACATGTTTGAGAGTTATGACCAAAAACTCGGCGTTTTCACGTTTCATGGCCCACAGTTTTGGGGTTCAATGGAGATTTGCATGGCGAGTAAAACCGGATACATTTTTGAGAGTCATGTCCAAAAACCCAATGTTTTCTTGTTTTATGTCTGCTTTCTTGTGATATTTCCCACCATTTTGGGATTGAATGGGGATTTTCCTGGCGAGTAAAACCTAATACATGTTTGAGAGTTATGACCAAAAACTCGTCGTTTTCGCGATTTGTGGACGTTTTCATGAGCTATTACCAACCGTTTTGGTTTTCTAGGGCGATTTACATGACTTGTAACACCCGATACACGTTTTAGAGTTGTGAGAAAAAACTCGTCGTTTTCATGTTTTATGGCCCTTTTCATGAGCTATTGCCCACAGTTTTGGTGTTCCAGGGCGATTTGCAGGGCCCAACAGCCCCAATACATGTTTGAGAGATATGAGGAAAAACTGGTCGTTTTCGCGTTTTATGGCCGTTTTCATGTGCTATTACCCACCATTTTGGGGTTCTAGGGTGATTTGCATGACTCGTAACACCCGATACATGTTTAAGAGTTATGACCAAAAACTCACGTTTTCGCGTTTTATGGCCTATTTCATGAGCTATTTCCCACAGTTCTGGTGTTCCAGGGGGATTTGGATGGCCCATAAGAACCGATAGATGTTTGAGAAATATGACCAAATATTGTTGTTTTCGCGTTTACGGATGTTTTCATGAGCAATTGCCCATGATTTTGGGATTCAATGGAGATTTGCATGTCCAGTAAAACCGAATACATGTTTAAGAGTTATGAGCAAAGAGTCATCGTTTTCGCGATTTATGGTCACTTTCATGAGCTATTTCCCATAGTTTTGAGATTCCAATGCTATTTTCATGACTCGTAACACCTCGTACACGTTTGATAGTTATGAGCAAAAACTCGTCGTTTTCATGTTTATGGCAGTTTTCATCAGCTATTTCCCATAGTTTTGGGGTTCCAGGGAGATTTACACAAATCGTAACACCCGATACATGTTTGAGAGTTATGACCAAAAACTCGGCGTTTTCACGTTTCATGGCCCACAGTTTTGGGGTTCAGTGGAGATTTGCATGGCGAGTAAAACCGGATACATTTTTGAGAGTCATGGCCAAAAACCTAGTGTTTTCTTGTTTTATGTCTGTTTTCTTGTGCTATTTCCCACCATTTTAGGGTTGAATGGGGATTTTCCTGGCGAGTAAAACCTAATGCATGTTTGAGAGTTCTAACTAAAAACTCGTCGTTTTCGCGATTTATGGATGTTTTCATGAGCTATTACCAAAACATTTGGTTTCCTAGGGCGATTTACATGACTTGTAACACACGATACACGTTTAGGAGTTATGAGCAAAAACTCGTCGTTTTCATGTTTTATGGCCCTTTTCCTGAGCTATTGCCCACAGTTTTGGTGTTCCAGGGCGATATGAGGAAAAACTGGTCGTTTTCGCGTTTTATGGCCGTTTTCATGTGCTATTACCCACCATTTTGGGGTTCTAGGGTGATTTACATGACTCGTAACACCCGATACATGTTTGAGAGTTATGACAAAAAACTCAACGTTTTCGCGTTTTATGGCCTATTTCGTGAGCTATTTCCCACACTTCTGGTGTTCCAGGGGGATTTGCATGGCCCATAAGAACCGATAGATGTTTGAGAAATATGACCAAATATTGTTGTTTTCGCGTTTACGGCCATTTTCATGAGCAATTGCCCATAATTTGGGGTTCAATGGAGATTTCCATGTCCAGTAAAACCGAATACATGTTTAAGAGTTATGAGCAAAGAGTCATCGTTTTCGCGATTTATGATCACTTTCATGAGCTATTTCCCATAGTTTTGGGATTCCAGGGCGATTTTCATGACTCGTAACACCTGGTACACGTTTGGTTGCTATGAGCAAAAACTCGTCGTTTTCATGTTTATGGCCTTTTTCATCAGCTATTTCCCACAGTTTTGGGGTTCCAGGGAGATTTACACAACTCGTAACACCCCATACATGTTTGAGAGTTATGACCAAAAACTCAATGTTTTCGCGTTTGATGGCCTATTTCATGAGCTATTTCCCACAGTTCTGGTGTTCCAGGGGGATTTGCATGGCCCATAAGAACCGATAGATGTTTGAGAAATATGACCAAATATTGTTGTTTTCGCGTTTACGGACGTTTTCATGAGCAATTGCCCATACTTTTGGGGTTCAATGTAGATTTGCATGTCCAGTAAAACCGAATACATGTTTAAGAGTTATGAACAAAGAGTCATCGTTTTCGCGATTTATGGTCACTTTCATGAGCTATTTCCCATAGTTTTGGGATTCCAATGCGATTTTCATGACTCATAACACCTCGTACACGTTTGATACTTATGAGCAAAAACTCGTCGTTTTCATGTTTATGGCCGTTTTCATCAGCTATTTCCCATAGTTTTGGGGTTCCAGGGAGATTTACACAAATCGTAACACCCGATACATGTTTGAGAGTTATGACCAAAAACTCGGCGTTTTCACGTTTCATGGCCCACAGTTTTGGGGTTCAGTGGAGATTTGCATGGCGAGTAAAACCGGATACATTTTTGAGAGTCATGGCCAAAAACCCAGTGTTTTCTTGTTTTATGTCTGTTTTCTTGTGCTATTGCCCATAGTTTTGGGGTTCAATAGGGATTTGCATGGCTAGTAAAACCGGATACATGATTAAGAGTTATGACCAAAAACTCGTCGTTTTCGCGATTTATGGACGTTTTCATGAGCTATTACCAACCGTTTTGGTTTTCTAGGGTGATTTACATGACTTGTAACACCCGATACACATTTTAGAGTTGTGAGCAAAAACTCGTCGTTTTCATGTTTCATGGCCCTTTTCATGAGCTATTGCCCACAGTTTTTGTGTTCCAGGGCGATTTGCAGGGCCCAACAGCCCCAATACATGTTTGAGAGATATGAGGAAAAACTGGTCGTTTTCGCGTTTTATGGCCGTTTTCATGTGCTATTACCCACCGTTTTGGGGTTCTAGGGTGATTTACACGACTCGTAACACCAGATACATGTTTGAGAGTGATGACCAAAAACTCAATGTTTTCGCGTTTTATGGTCTATTTCATGAGATATTTCCCACAGTTTTGGTGTTCCATGGGGATTTGCATGGCCCATATAAACAGATAGATGTTTGAGAAATGTGACCAAAAATTGTTCTTTTCGCGTTTATGGACGTTTTCATGAGCAATTGCCCATAATTTTTGGGTTCCATGGAGATTTCCATGTCCAGTAAAACCGGATACATGTTTAAGAGTTATGACCAAAGAGTCATCGTTTTCGCGATTTATGGTCACTTTCATGAGCTATTGCCCATAGTTTTGGGATTCCAGGGCGATTTACATGACTCGTAACACCCGATACACGTTCGAGAGTTATGAGAAAAAACTCAACGTTTTCATGTTTATGGCCGTTTTCATCAGCTATTTCCCATAGTTTTGGGGTTCTAGGGATATTTCCACAACTCGTAACACCCGATACATGTTTGAGAGTTATGACCAAAAACTCGGCGTTTTCACGTTTCATGGCCCACAGTTTTGGGGTTCAATGGAGATTTGCATGGCGAGTAAAACCGGATACATTTTTGAGAGTCATGTCCAAAAACCCAATGTTTTCTTGTTTTATGTCTGCTTTCTTGTGATATTTCCCACCATTTTGGGATTGAATGGGGATTTTCCTGGCGAGTAAAACCTAATACATGTTTGAGAGTTATGACCAAAAACTCGTCGTTTTCGCGATTTGTGGACGTTTTCATGAGCTATTACCAACCGTTTTGGTTTTCTAGGGCGCTTTACATGACTTGTAACACCCGATACACGTTTTAGAGTTGTGAGAAAAAACTCGTCGTTTTCATGTTTTATGGCCCTTTTCATGAGCTATTGCCCACAGTTTTGGTGTTCCAGGGCGATTTGCAGGGCCCAACAGCCCCAATACATGTTTGAGAGATATGAGGAAAAACTGGTCGTTTTCGCGTTTTATGGCCGTTTTCATGTGCTATTACCCACCGTTTTGGGGTTCTAGGGTGATTTGCATGACTCGTAACACCCGATACATGTTTAAGAGTTATGACCAAAAACTCACATTTTCGCGTTTTATGGCCTATTTCATGAGCTATTTCCCACAGTTCTGGTGTTCCAGGGGGATTTGCATGGCCCATAAGAACCGATAGATGTTTGAGAAATATGACCAAATATTGTTGTTTTCGCGTTTACGGATGTTTTCATGAGCAATTGCCCATGATTTTGGGATTCAATGGAGATTTGCATGTCCAGTAAAACCGAATACATGTTTAAGAGTTATGAGCAAAGAGTCATCGTTTTCGCGATTTATGGTCACTTTCATGAGCTATTTCCCATAGTTTTGGGATTCCAATGCTATTTTCATGACTCGTAACACCTCGTACACGTTTGATAGTTATGAGCAAAAACTCGTCGTTTTCATGTTTATGGCCGTTTTCATCAGCTATTTCCCATAGTTTTGGGGATCCAGGGAGATTTACACAAATCGTAACACCCGATACATGTTTGAGAGTTATGACAAAAAACTCGGCGTTTTCACGTTTCATGGCCCACAGTTTTGGGGTTCAGTGGAGATTTGCATGGCGAGTAAAACCGGATACATTTTTGAGAGTCATGGCCAAAAACCTAGTGTTTTCTTGTTTTATGTCTGTTTTCTTGTGCTATTTCCCACCATTTTAGGGTTGAATGGGGATTTTCCTGGCGAGTAAAAACTAATGCATGTTTGAGAGTTCTAACTAAAAACTCGTCGTTTTCGCGATTTATGGATGTTTTCATGAGCTATTACCAAAACATTTGGTTTCCTAGGGCGATTTACATGACTTGTAACACACGATACACGTTTAGGAGTTATGAGCAAAAACTCGTCGTTTTCATGTTTTATGGCCCTTTTCCTAAGCTATTGCCCACAGTTTTGGTGTTCCAGGGCGATTTGCAGGGCCCAACAACCCCAATACATGTTTGAGAGATATGAGGAAAAACTGGTCGTTTTCGCGTTTTATGGCTGTTTTCATGTGCTATTACCCACTGTTTTGGGGTTCTAGGGTGATTTACATGACTCGTAACACCCGATACATGCTTGAGAGTTATGACAAAAAACTCAACGTTTTCGCGTTTTATGGCCTATTTCATGAGCTATTTCCCACAGTTCTGGTGTTCCAGGGGGATTTGCATGGCCCATAAGAACCGATAGATGTTTGAGAAATATGACCAAATATTGTTGTTTTCGCGTTTACGGACGTTTTCATGAGCAATTGCCCATAATTTTGGGGTTCAATGGAGATTTGCATGTCCAGTAAAACCGAATACATGTTTAAGAGTTATGACCAAAGAGTTATCGTTTTCACGATTTATGGTCACTTTCATGAGCTATTTCCCATAGTTTTGGGATTCCAATGCGATTTTCATGACTCGTAACACCTGGTACATGTTTGATAGTTATGAGCAAAAACTCGTCGTTTGCATGTTTATGGCCATTTTCATCAGCTATTTCCAATAGTTTTGGGGTTCTAGGGGGATTTACACAAATCGTAACACCCGATACATGTTTGAGAGTTATGACCAAAAACTCGGCGTTTTCACGTTTCATGGCCCACAGTTTTGGGGTTCAGTGGAGATTTGCATGGCGAGTAAAACTGGATACATTTTTGAGAGTCATGGCCAAAAACCCAGTGTTTTCTTGTTTTATGTCTGTTTTCTTGTGCTATTGCCCATAGTTTTGGGGTTCAATAGAGATTTGCACATGTCTAGTAAAATCGGATACATGATTAAGAGTTATGACCAAAAACTCGTCGTTTTCGCGATTTATGGACGTTTTCATGAGCAATTACCAACCGTTTTGGTTTTCCAGGGCTATTTACATGACTTGTAACAACCGATACATGTTTTAGAGTTGTGAGCAAAAACTCGTCGTTTTCATGTTTTATGGCCCTTTTCATGAGCTATTTGCCATATTTTTGGTGTTCCCGGGCGATCTACAGGGCCCAACAGCCCCAATACATGTTTAGGAGTTATGAGCAAAAACTCGTCGTTTTCATGTTTTATGGCCCTTTTCATGAGCTATTGCCCACGTTTTGGGGTTCTGGGGTGATTTACACGACTCGTAACACCCGATACATGTTTGAGAGTTATGACCAAAAACTCAATGTTTTCGCGTTTTATGGCCTATTTCATGATCTATTTCCCATAGTTTTGGTGTTCCACGGGGATTTCCATGGCCCATAAGAACCGAAAGATGTTTGAGAAATATGACCAAAAAATGTTGTTTTCGTGTTAATGGACGTTTTCATGAGCAATTGCCCATAATTTTGGGGTTCAATGTGGATTTGCATGTCCAGGAAAATCGGACACATGTTTAAGAGTTATGACCAAATAATCATTGTTTTCGCGATTTATGGTCATTTCTTGAGCTATTGCCCATAGTTTTGGGATTCTAGGGCGATTTACATGACTCGTAACACCCGATACACGTTTGAGAGTTATGAGCAAAAACTCATCGCTTTCATGTTTATGGCCGTTTTCATCAGCTATTTCCCATAGTTTTGAGGTTCTAGGGATATTTCTACAACTCGTAAAACCCGATACATGTTTGAGAGTTATGACCAAAAACTCGGCGTTTTCACGTTTCATGGCCCACAGTTTTGGGGTTCAATGGAGATTTGCATGGCGAGTAAAACCGGATACATTTTTGAGAGTCATGTCCAAAAACCCAATGTTTTCTTGTTTTATGTCTGCTTTCTTGTGATATTTCCCACCGTTTTGGGATTGAATGGGGATTTTCCTGGCGAGTAAAACCTAATACATGTTTGAGAGTTTTGACCAAAAACTCGTCGTTTTCGCGATTTGTGGACGTTTTCATGAGCTATTACCAACCGTTTTGGTTTTCTAGGGCGATTTACATGACTTGTAACACCCGATACACGTCTTAGAGTTGTGAGAAAAAACTCGTCGTTTTCATGTTTTATGGCCCTTTTCATGAGCTATTGCCCACAGTTTTGGTGTTCCAGGGCGATTTGCAGGGCCCAACAGCCCCAATACATGTTTGAGAGATATGAGGAAAAACTGGTCGTTTTCGCGTTTTATGGCCGTTTTCATGTGCTATTACCCACCATTTTGGGGTTCTAGGGTGATTTGCATGACTCGTAACACCCGATACATGTTTAAGAGTTATGACCAAAAACTTACGTTTTCGCGTTTTATGGCCTATTTCATGAGCTATTTCCCACAGTTCTGGTGTTCCAGGGGGATTTGCATGGCCCATAAGAACCGATAGATGTTTGAGAAATATGACCAAATATTGTTGTTTTCGCGTTTACGGATGTTTTCATGAGCAATTGCCCATGATTTTGGGATTCAATGGAGATTTGCATGTCCAGTAAAACCGAATACATGTTTAAGAGTTATGAGCAAAGAGTCATCGTTTTCGCGATTTATGGTCACTTTCATGAGCTATTTCCCATTGTTTAGGGATTCCAATGCTATTTTCATGACTCGTAACACCTCGTACACGTTTGATAGTTATGAGCAAAAACTCGTCATTTTCATGTTGATGGCCGTTTTCATCAGCTATTTCCCATAGTTTTGGGGTTCCAGGGAGATTTACACAAATCGTAACACCCGATACATGTTTGAGAGTTATGACCAAAAACTCGGCGTTTTCACGTTTCATGGCCCACAGTTTTGGGGTTCAGTGGAGATTTGCATGGCGAGTAAAACCGGATACATTTTTGAGAGTCATGGCCAAAAACCCAGTGTTTTCTTGTTTTATGTCTGTTTTCTTGTGCTATTTCCCACCATTTTAGGGTTGAATGGGGATTTTCCTAGCGAGTAAAACCTAATGCATGTTTGAGAGTTCTAACCAAAAACTCGTCGTTTTCGCGATTTATGGATGTTTTCATGAGCTATTACCAAAACATTTGGTTTCCTAGGGCGATTTACATGACTTGTAACACACGATACACGTTTAGGAGTTATGAGCAAAAACTCGTCGTTTTCATGTTTTATGGCCCTTTTCCTGAGCTATTGCCCACAGTTTTGGTGTTCCAGGGCGATTTGCAGGGCCCAATAGCCCCAATACATGTTTGAGAGATATGAGGAAAAACTGGTCGTTTTCGCGTTTTATGGCCGTTTTCATGTGCTATTACCCACCGTTTTGGGGTTCTAGGGTGATTTACATGACTCGTAACACCCGGTACACGTTTGAGAGTTATGAGCAAAAACTCGTCGTTTTCATGTTTATGGCCATTTTCATCAGCTATTTCCAATAGTTTTGGGGTTCTAGGGGGATTTACACAAATCGTAACACCCGATACATGTTTGAGAGTTATGACCAAAAACTCGGCGTTTTCACGTTTCATGGCCCACAGTTTTGGGGTTCAGTGGAGATTTGCATGGCGAGTAAAACTGGATACATTTTTGAGAGTCATGGCCAAAAACCCAGTGTTTTCTTGTTTTATGTCTGTTTTCTTGTGCTATTGCCCATAGTTTTGGGGTTCAATAGAGATTTGCACATGTCTAGTAAAATCGGATACATGATTAAGAGTTATGACCAAAAACTCGTCGTTTTCGCGATTTATGGACGTTTTCATGAGCAATTACCAACCGTTTTGGTTTTCCAGGGCTATTTACATGACTTGTAACAACCGATACATGTTTTAGAGTTGTGAGTAAAAACTCGTCGTTTTCATGTTTTATGGCCCTTTTCATGAGCTATTTGCCATATTTTTGGTGTTCCCGGGCGATCTACAGGGCCCAACAGCCCCAATACATGTTTAGGAGTTATGAGCAAAAACTCGTCGTTTTCATGTTTTATGGCCCTTTTCATGAGCTATTGCCCACGTTTTGGGGTTCTGGGGTGATTTACACGACTCGTAACACCCGATACATGTTTGAGAGTTATGACCAAAAACTCAATGTTTTCGCGTTTTATGGCCTATTTCATGATCTATTGCCCATAATTTTGGTGTTCCACGGGGATTTCCATGGCCCATAAGAACCGAAAGATGTTTGAGAAATATGACCAAAAAATGTTGCTTTCGTGTTAATGGACGTTTTCATGAGCAATTGCCCATAATTTTGGGGTTCAATGTGGATTTGCATGTCCAGGAAAATCGGACACATGTTTAAGAGTTATGACCAAATAATCATTGTTTTCGCGATTTATGGTCATTTCTTGAGCTATTGCCCATAGTTTTGGGATTCTAGGGCGATTTACATGACTCGTAACACCCGATACACGTTTGAGAGTTATGAGCAAAAACTCATCGCTTTCATGTTTATGGCCGTTTTCATCAGCTATTTCCCATAGTTTTGGGGTTCTAGGGATATTTCCACAACTCGTAAAACCGGATACATGTTTGAGAGTTATGACCAAAAACTCGGCGTTTTCACGTTTCATGGCCCACAGTTTTGGGGTTCAATGGAGATTTGCATGGCGAGTAAAACCGGATACATTTTTGAGAGTCATGTCCAAAAACCCAATGTTTTCTTGTTTTATGTCTGCTTTCTTGTGATATTTCCCACCATTTTGGGATTGAATGAGGATTTTCCTGGCGAGTAAAACCTAATACATGTTTGAGATTTTTGACCAAAAACTCGTCGTTTTCGCGATTTGTGGACGTTTTCATGAGCTATTACCAACCGTTTTGGTTTTCTAGGGCGATTTACATGACTTGTAACACCCGATACACGTCTTAGAGTTGTGAGAAAAAACTCGTCGTTTTCATGTTTTATGGCCCTTTTCATGAGCTATTGCCCACAGTTTTGGTGTTCCAGGGCGATTTGCAGGGCCCAACAGCCCCAATACATGTTTGAGAGATATGAGGAAAAACTGGTCGTTTTCGCGTTTTATGGCCGTTTTCATGTGCTATTACCCACCATTTTGGGGTTCTAGGGTGATTTGCATGACTCGTAACACCCGATACATGTTCAAGAGTTATGACCAAAAACTTACGTTTTCGCGTTTTATGGCCTATTTCATGAGCTATTTCCCACAGTTCTGGTGTTCCAGGGGGATTTGCATGGCCCATAAGAACCGATAGATGTTTGAGAAATATGACCAAATATTGTTGTTTTCGCGTTTACGGATGTTTTCATGAGCAATTGCCCATGATTTTGGGATTCAATGGAGATTTGCATGTCCAGTAAAACCGAATACATGTTTAAGAGTTATGAGCAAAGAGTCATCGTTTTCGCGATTTATGGTCACTTTCATGAGCTATTTCCCATAGTTTAGGGATTCCAATGCTATTTTCATGACTCGTAACACCTCGTACACGTTTGATAGTTATGAGCAAAAACTCGTCATTTTCATGTTGATGGCCGTTTTCATCAGCTATTTCCCATAGTTTTGGGGTTCCAGGGAGATTTACACAAATCGTAACACCCGATACATGTTTGAGAGTTATGACCAAAAACTCGGCGTTTTCACGTTTCATGGCCCACAGTTTTGGGGTTCAGTGGAGATTTGCATGGCGAGTAAAACCGGATACATTTTTGAGAGTCATGGCCAAAAACCCAGTGTTTTCTTGTTTTATGTCTGTTTTCTTGTGCTATTTCCCACCATTTTAGGGTTGAATGGGGATTTTCCTAGCGAGTAAAACCTAATGCATGTTTGAGAGTTCTAACCAAAAACTCGTCGTTTTCGCGATTTATGGATGTTTTCATGAGCTATTACCAAAACATTTGGTTTCCTAGGGCGATTTACATGACTTGTAACACACGATACACGTTTAGGAGTTATGAGCAAAAACTCGTCGTTTTCATGTTTTATGGCCCTTTTCCTGAGCTATTGCCCACAGTTTTGGTGTTCCAGGGCGATTTGCAGGGCCCAATAGCCCCAATACATGTTTGAGAGATATGAGGAAAAACTGGTCGTTTTCGCGTTTTATGGCCGTTTTCATGTGCTATTACCCACCGTTTTGGGGTTCTAGGGTGATTTACATGACTCGTAACACCCGATACATGTTTGAGAGTTATGACCAAAAACTCAACGTTTTCGCGTTTTATGGCCTATTTCGTGAGCTATTTCCCACACTTCTGGTGTTCCAGGGGGATTTGCATGGCCCATAAGAACCGATAGATGTTTGAGAAATATGACCAAATATTGTTGTTTTCGCGTTTACGGCCGTTTTCATGAGCAATTGCCCATAATTTTGGGGTTCAATGGAGATTTCCATGTCCAGTAAAACCGAATACATGTTTAAGAGTTATGACCAAAGAGTCATCGTTTTCGCGATTTATGGTCACTTTCATGAGCTATTTCCCATAGTTTTGGGATTCCAGGGCGATTTTCATGACTCGTAACACCTGGTACACGTTTGATTGCTATGAGCAAAAACTCGTCGTTTTCATGTTTATGGCCTTTTTCATCAGCTATTTCCCACAGTTTTGGGGTTCCAGGGAGATTTACACAACTCGTAACACCCCATACATGTTTGAGAGTTATGACCAAAAACTCAATGTTTTCGCGTTTGATGGCCTATTTCATGAGCTATTTCCCACAGTTCTGGTGTTCCAGGGGGATTTGCATGGCCCATAAGAACCGATAGATGTTTGAGAAATATGACCAAATATTGTTGTTTTCGCGTTTACGGACGTTTTCATGAGCAATTGCCCATACTTTTGGGGTTCAATGTAGATTTGCATGTCCAGTAAAATCGAATACATGTTTAAGAGTTATGAACAAAGAGTCATCGTTTTCACGATTTATGGTCACTTTCATGAGCTATTTCCCATAGTTTTGGGATTCCAATGCGATTTTCATGACTCATAACACCTCGTACACGTTTGATACTTATGAGCAAAAACTCGTCGTTTTCATGTTTATGGCCGTTTTCATCAGCTATTTCCCATAGTTTTGGGGTTCCAGGGAGATTTACACAAATCGTAACACCCGATACATGTTTGAGAGTTATGACCAAAAACTCGGCGTTTTCACGTTTCATGGCCCACAGTTTTGGGGTTCAGTGGAGATTTGCATGGCGAGTAAAACCGGATACATTTTTGAGAGTCATGGCCAAAAACCCAGTGTTTTCTTGTTTTATGTCTGTTTTCTTGTGCTATTGCCCATAGTTTTGGGGTTCAATAGGGATTTGCATGGCTAGTAAAACCGGATACATGATTAAGAGTTATGACCAAAAACTCGTCGTTTTCGCGATTTGTGGACATTTTCATGAGCTATTACCAACCGTTTTGGTTTTCTAGGGTGATTTACATGACTTGTAACACCCGATACACATTTTAGAGTTGTGAGCAAAAACTCGTCGTTTTCATGTTTCATGGCCCTTTTCATGAGCTATTGCCCACAGTTTTTGTGTTCCAGGGCGATTTGCAGGGCCCAACAGCCCCATACATGTTTGAGAGATATGAGGAAAAACTGGTCGTTTTCGCGTTTTATGGCCGTTTTCATGTGCTATTACCCACCGTTTTGGGGTTCTAGGGTGATTTACACGACTCGTAACACCAGATACATGTTTGAGAGTGATGACCAAAAACTCAATGTTTTCGCGTTTTATGGTCTATTTCATGAGATATTTCCCACAGTTTTGGTGTTCCATGGGGATTTGCATGGCCCATATAAACAGATAGATGTTTGAGAAATGTGACCAAAAATTGTTCTTTTCGCGTTTATGGACGTTTTCATGAGCAATTGCCCATAATTTTTGGGTTCCATGGAGATTTCCATGTCCAGTAAAACCGGATACATGTTTAAGAGTTATGACCAAAGAGTCATCGTTTTCGCGATTTATGGTCACTTTCATGAGCTATTGCCCATAATTTTGGGATTCCAGGGCGATTTACATGACTCGTAACACCCGATACACGTTCGAGAGTTATGAGAATAAACTCAACGTTTTCATGTTTATGGCCGTTTTCATCAGCTATTTCCCATAGTTTTGGGGTTCCAGGGAGATTTCCACAACTCGTAACACCCGATACATGTTTGAGATTTATGACCAAAAACTCAGCATTTTCACGTTTCATGGCCCACAGTTTTGGGGTTCAATGGAGATTTGCATGGCGAGTAAAACCGGATACATTTTTGAGAGTCATGTCCAAAAACCCAATGTTTTCTTGTTTTATGTCTGCTTTCTTGTGCTATTTCCCACCATTTTGGGGTTGAATGGGGATTTTCCTGGCGAGTAAAACCTAATACATGTTTGAGAGTTTTGACCAAAAACTCGTCGTTTTCGCGATTTATGGACGTTTTCATGAGCTATTACCAACCGTTTTGGTTTTCCAGGGCGATTTACATGACTTGTAACACCCGATACACGTTTTAGAGTTGTGAGCAAAAACTCGTCGTTTTCATGTTTTATGGCCCTTTTCATGAGCTATTGCCCAGAGTTTTGGTGTTCGAGGGCGATTTGCAGGGCCCAACAGCCCCAATACATGTTTGAGAGATATGAGGAAAAACTGGTCGTTTTCGCGTTTTCTGGCCGTTTTCATGTGCTATTACCCACCGTTTTGGGGTTCTAGGGTGATTTACATGACTCGTAACACCCGGTACATGTTTGAGAGTTATGACCAAAAACTCAACGTTTTCGCGTTTTATGGCCTATTTCATGAGCTATTTCCCACAGTTCTGGTGTTCCAGGGGGATTTGCATGGCCCATAAGAACCGATAGATGTTTGAGAAATATGACCAAATATTGTTGTTTTCGCGTTTACGGACGTTTTCATGAGCAATTGCCCTTAATTTTGGGGTTCAATGGCCAAAGAGTCATCGTTTTCGCGATTTATGGTCACTTTCATGAGCTATTTCCCATAGTTTTGGGATTCCAATGCGATTTTCATGACTCGTAACACCTGGTACACGTTTGATAGTTATGAGCAAAAACTCATCGTTTCCATGTTTATGGCCGTTTTCATCAGCTATTTCTCATAGTTTTGGGGTTCCAGGGAGATTTACACAAATCGTAACACCCGATACATGTTTAAGAGTTATGACAAAAAACTCGGCGTTTTCACGTTTCATGGCCCACAGTTTTCGGGTTCAGTGGAGATTTGCATGGCGAGTAAATCCGGATACATTTTTGAGAGTCGTGGCCAAAAACCCAGTGTTTTCTTGTTTTATGTCTGTTTTCTTGTGCTATTGCCCATAGTTTTGGGGTTCAATAGGGATTTGCATGGCTAGTAAAACCGGATACATGATTAAGAGTTATGACCAAAAACTCGTCGTTTTGGCGATTTATGGACGTTTTCATGAGCTATTACCAACCGTTTTGGTTTTCCAGGGCGATTTACATGACTTGTAACAACCGATACACGTTTTAGAGTTGTGAGCAAAAACTCGTCGTTTTCATGTTTTATGGCCATTTTCATGAGCTATTGCCCACAGTTTTGGTGTTCCCGGGCGATTTGCAGGGCCCAACGGCCCCAATACATGTTTAGGAGTTATGAGCAAAAACTCGTCGTTTTCATGTTTTATGGCCCTTTTCATGCGCTATTGCCCACGTTTTGGGGTTCTAGGGTGATTTACACGACTCGTAACACCCGATACATGTTTGAGAGTTATGACCAAAAACACATAGTTTTCGCGTTTTATGGCCTATTTCATGATCTATTGCCCATGGTTTTGGTGTTCCACGGGGATTTCCATGGCCCATAAGAACCGATAGATGTATGAGAAATATGACCAAAAAATGTTGTTTTCGCGTTAATGGGCGTTTTCATGTGCAATTGCCCATAATTTTGGGGTTCAATGTGGATTTGCATGTCCAGGAAAATCGGACACATGTTTAAGAGTTATGACCAAAGAGTCATCGTTTTCGCGATTTATGGTCATTTTCATGAGCTATTTCCCATAGTTTTGGGATTCCAGGGCGATTTACATGACTCGTAACACCCGATACACGTTTGAGAGTTATGAGCAAAAATTCATCGTTTTCATGTTTATGGCCGTTTTCATCAGCTATTTCCCAAAGTTTTGGGGTTCTAGGGAGATTTCCACAACTCGCAACACCCGATACATGTTTGAGAGTTATGGCCAAAAACTTGGCGTTTTCACGTTTCATGGCCCACAGTTTCGGGGTTCAATCGAGTTTGCATGGCGAGTAAAGCGGATACATTTTTGAGAGTCATGTCCAAAAACCCAGTGTTTCCTTGTTTTATGTCTGATTTCTTGTTCTATTTCCCACCATTTTGGGGTTGAATGGGGATTTTCCTGGCGAGTAAAACCTAATACATGTTTGAGAGTTTTGACCAAAAACTCGTCGTTTTCGCGATTTATGGACGTTTTCATGAGCTATTACCAACAGTTTTGGTTTTCTAGGGTGATTTACATGACTTGTAACACCCGATACACATTTTCGAGTTGTGAGAAAAAACTCGTCGTTTTCATGTTTCATGGCCCTTTTCATTAGCTATTGCCCACAGTTTTTGTGTTCCAGGGCGATTTGCAGGGCCCAACAGCCCCAATACATGTTTGAGAGATATGAGGAAAAACTGGTCGTTTTCGCGTTTTATGGCCGTTTTCATGTGCTATTACCCACCGTTTTGGGGTTCTAGGGTGATTTACACGACTCGTAACACCAGATACATGTTTGAGAGTGATGACCAAAAACTCAATGTTTTCGCGTTTTATGGTCTATTTCATGAGATATTTCCCACAGTTTTGGTGTTCCATGGGGATTTGCATGGCCCATATGAACAGATAGATGTTTGAGAAATGTGACCAAAAATTGTTGTTTTCGCGTTTATGGACGTTTTCATGAGCAATTGCCCATAATTTTGGGGTTCCATTGAGATTTCCATGTCCAGTAAAACCGGATACATGTTTAAGAGTTATGACCAAAGAGTCATCGTTTTCGCGATTTATGGTCACTTTCATGAGCTATTTCCCATAGTTTTGGGATTCCAGGGCGATTTTCATTACTCGTAACACCTGGTACACGTTTCAGAGCTATGAGCAAAAACTCATCGTTTTCATGTTTATGGCCGTTTTCATCAGCTATTTCCCATAGTTTTGGGGTTCTAGGGATATTTACACGACTCGTAACACCCGATACATGTTTGAGAGTTATGACCAAAAACTCAGCGTTTTCACATTTCATGGCCCAGAGTTTTTGGGGTTCAATGGAGATTTGCATGGCAAGTAAAACCGGATACATTTTTGAGAGTCGTGACCAAAAACCCAGTGTTTTCTTGCTTTATGTCTGTTTTCTTGTGCTATTTCACACCATTTTGGGGTTGAATGGGGATTTTCCTGGCGAGTAAAACTTAATACATGTTTGAGAGTTTTGACCAAAAGCTCGTCGTTTTCGCGATTTATGGATTTTTTCATGAGCTATTACCAAAAGGTTTGGTTTTCTAGGGCGATTTACATGACTTGTAACACCCGATACACGTTTAGGAGTTATGAGCAAAAACTCGTCCCTTTCATGTTTTATGGGCCTTTTCCTGAGCTATTGCCCACAGTTTTGGTGTTCTAGGTCGATTTGCAGGGCCCAACAGACCCGATACATGTTCGAGAGATATGAGCAAAACCTGGTCGTTTTCGCGTTTTATGGCCGTTTTCATGTGCTATTGCCCACAGTTTTGGGGTTCTAGGGTGATTTACACGACTCGTAACACCAATGACATGTTTGAAAGGTATGACCAAAAACTCAATGTTTTCACGTTTTATTGTCTATTTCATGAGCTATTGCCCACAGTTTTGGCGTTCCAGGGGGATTTGCATGGCCCATAAGAACCGATAGATGTTTGAGAAATATGACCAAAAATTGTTGTTTTCGTGTTTATGGATGTTTTCATGAGCAATTGCCCATAATTTTGGGGTTCAATGTGGATTTGCATGTCCAGTAAAACCGGATACATCTTTAAGAGTTATGACCAAATAGTAATTGTTTTCGCGATTTAAGGTCATTTTCATGAGCTATTGCCCATAGTTTTGGGATTCCAGGGCGATTTACATGACTCGTAACACGCGATACACGTTTGAGAGTTATGAGCAAAAACTCGTCGTTTTCATGTTTATGGCCGTTTTCATCAGCTACTTCCCATAGTTTTGGGGTTCTAGGGTTACCCTTCCGGCTTGGCCTGGGCAGGGTTATGGACGCCATTGGTTATTCTTCAGGGCTCTTAGCCCCATTTGCATCTTGTCCGTAGCTGGACGCTCTATCGTTTTCAAGGTGATTTGGATCTTTGTACTGTATATCTGTATTCTTCACTCTTTGAGTCGCTGTTGTATATATATCTCCTCTGTGGGTCCCATCGAGGGCTGTTGTGTAATGTTATTACTTCGTTTTCCACCCGCACGAAAGTGCCTGGTGGGCACCTTTGAATCGTTTCTATGCGGGTTTGGCGGGTTTCGCTAAAACTTGCATAGGGTCGATTCCGAGGGTGTTACAGAGTGGTATCAGAGCTCAGCAGTTGCGATACCCCACAAGTCCAGCCTGTAGGATAACCTAGCTAACGTCCGAAGTAGAGTGTCAAAACTATTTTGAAAAAAAAAATCGGTTGGATAGATCTGATTAGGTCTGATTTTACTCCTTACCCCTTTGCTATTCCTCTCTTACCTCTACGTGTTTTGAATCCGCTCTCTTCTCTCTCTTCGAGTCCAGGATTTCTCGTGGTTGGGTTTCCGTCGTACTATCAGGGTTTCGCTTTCTCCCTTTTGTAACGGAGGTGCTACGATCATCAATCTGCAACTTGTCTGTTGTACCCTTCATCCAATCTGTTGTTCTTGAGCTCTTGATCCATATGTGTTCCTTGCTGGATATCCCTATCGTTGAAAAACATATGAGAAGGACGAGCATTGGTGAAGTTGGAGTATACCTTGAGCATGTGTTGTTCATGCCAATGGAACCATCGCGGAACCTAATCATTGTGTCTTTCATACGATTTCTGCTGGCATCATCCCTTTGTTCCGGTTACCGCCTATGAAGATCTTCATTCTAAAATCTCGAGAGTTGAGTTGCCTGATTTTCCTATTCATGTATAGAGTTGATAGTTTGGGTACGGGATGGATTGATCACCCTAACCGACTCGTACTGTTCGCTCTGTACATCGAACTGGTGGATCAATATAACTTTTCCTCTTCTAATGGAAGTTAGAGGTGGCCTTATCGTTTGATACCTCTACCTTCGTCCTTTGTTCTCCGGAGTGTTCTCTCATCGATCAGGAACAACGAACCATTGTTAGTGGTGTCGCGAGGATCTACACGAAGCGCGAAGCTGCAGATCGCCGACCTTCTTCCCGGTACCATGAGGCGGATCTCGAGGGCGAGATCCATTGTTAGTGGTGTCGAATTGTGGCATCCCGCAAAACCACTACTAGAAAATCGCGTTGTTTTTGTGCATTGCATCATCATGACCGCATGCTCATGTCATCATGCCACATTGCATTTGAGCATCGTCATCATCATGCATATTATCTTGCCTAAAAACTATTTGCGAAAGTCTATGGTTTTCTGAAACTAGTCCTCCTTCTATTTCAAATTAAACCCCCGGATGCTTCCGGATATTTTGTTTGTCTAAAAACTATTTACAAAAATGTATTGCAAATTAATTAAAAGTTTGAATTATTTTAGTGGGGCAGTCGAACGGGCCAAATCGACCCGAACGACCACCCCCGTACAAAACAGATCGGTCCACCTAAAATCCTACAACTACCAACTAACCTACCCACACACCCCCTCCACCTCACCCCAACCAATAGCAGCTCGCCACCTCAGCTCCCCTCTCTTTCCCCCCAATTAAACCCTGCCACCTCACCCCCACCCAACTCTCTCTCCTCTCTCTTCCACCAGCACACCACCCCTCACACCCAGTCCACCCACGCGCGGCGCCCCCTGCCACTGGGCCCCCCACGCCGCCTGGGACCCACCACCCACCTGCTCTCTCCCATCCCCTTCCTCCCGCACGCTGCGCAGCCCCCGCGAGCCCCCCAAGCCCCGACGCCGTCGGCTCTCACCTCCCCCTCTCCCCTCCGGCGTCCAGCTCCTCTCAGCGAGGCCGCTCCCCTCCCCGTGACCCTCGCCCCGACGCGAGCGCCGCCCCTGCCTTCCTGCTTCTCTTCTCCCTCCGCGCGCGCCTCCGCCGCCCCGCTCGAGTTCCGAGCCGACGCCCTCCTCCTTGCCAGTCGCCTCGCGCGCAGCACCTCCTCCTCCCGCCGCCTCGCCGCCGCCGCGTGCTCCCTCCACCGCCTCCTGGCCCGTGCCGCTCTCCCCGCCGCCGGTCCCGGCCACGCCGACGCCGCCCCGCCTCCCGCATCCTCCCCGCCGGCGCGCGCCCTGCACGACCTCCCCCTCACCTCGCTCTCTCTCCAGCGCCTCGACCCCGGCCCCGTCCAGTGCGGCCCCACCAACCGTCGCCGGCCCCTGGCCGGCCGCTCGTTCCTCCGTCCCCGCCTCTGTCAGCAGGCCGGCGGCCGCGCGCCGTGGGGCCCCTTGCCGTCGGAGCCACGCCTGCCAGCGCCCCTCCTCGCCTACGCGCCTGCTGTCCCCGGCCGCCATGCCGCCGACGACCCCTCTGTGCCGCCCGCATGCGCCGCCCGTTATCCGCATCGACCTCGCCGTATCTGCCACGTGGGGCCGCCGCTGGTTGCGCCCGAGCTCGCCGTGCCTCAGGTTGTCTCCAACCGATGATCTTCGGCTAGTTTACCGAGGCCGATGTGTGCCGTGGCGCTGCCCAAGGACGAGTCACGCGATCAAGCCTATATGCCGGCAAGACTTCCAGTCCCCTTGGGAAAGCCAAGGCCAACACGAGACCCCGAAGGACGACGCAAGACCACGGGCGCGAGACTCCAAGACCGCACCGAGCCGAAGGTGTCCGGATAATCCCCGACAAGAACTCCATCACGGAACATCAAGTACTCCGGTAGGGAACCCTGAAGGCCCCGTTGTCGAGCCCCAAGTTCACCACCGTTGATCAAGATGTTAACCCAAGATCTCCATCGACCACCGAAGTCCGGAACGTCGAGGCCCCTTCGCGGATCCGAAGCCCTGAAACCGAAGGTATTTTACATGAAACGACGAGAACTCCTACTGGACCCGGTGAAGCGGGCGGCTCAAGATCTCCCACACGGACTCTAGAACCCCGGTACCGATCCACTCAAGTTCGCCATCGACGACAAGACCGACAACATGACCTGATCACCGCGGATGCGACAAGATCTGCCCCGTTGTTCGAGAACACTCCCGCCGAGACCGACCCGTCGAACCCTGGACCCTGAGACCGGACCCCGAACCCCGGAACCCCAAGTTCGTCGAGACCCCCTAATGTGTGACCCCTTTTCTCGAGCCCTATTTTTATAAATGTAATAACAAATTGCTGCATATTAAATTGTCATATTCGCACGCATATTGTCATGTGGTTTGGGGGCCTTATGCCGATTCACCTCTAATTAAATGTGGGGCCCATATGCGGGAAAATCTAGTCTCATATTGGCCTCATTTCAATCTGTGTAGCGAACCGGTATCTTACCTCGCCCTGTTAAAACAACATTTAATTTGCGGGGTAGTTAAATAACGTGAACCATTTAATTAATTGTCGGGACCCCAGTTCCGCTTAATATGGCCTAATTGCATCGCACCTTTGCCATGCCATACACCATACATGCATCATGCCGATCTTCTGCCGTTGTATTAAATATTGCATCCGGTGTTATTCTAGTGTTTTGCTTCTTCGCGGATTGGGCCGTTGAGTTGATGTGAGCTTCGCCCCGATCGTCGGATGAACCTTCGACAATGTTTTCAGGCGAGCATCTTCCCCTTTCTACCTATCTTACTTTTATAGTATTTATTCCCTCATGTTGATCTCTTGCTACCTGTGTTGCGATGCTCTAGTTTCGTACCCGAGTTATCCCTTGCCGCCTTCTATTGCCTTGGACACATCCTATTACCTGTTGTTTGGTAGATAGTTGGACTTGCGCGTCGCCGTCGCTTGCTCAAGTGCTGCTGCGTGTCGTCGAGAACCACAGTTGTTGGAGAATTGCCGCCTGTTTAATGTTGGAGATGATCATGGTTTTACTTTTCGTTCACTTTAATTCCTGTTTAACAACTAAAATTGAAGTAAGTAAGCAGAGGCATCGGTGGGTGATAGATAATATTTGGTTTCCGAACGCCCACTTGTGTCCCGTAGGACCCCGAGTACTTGATACCTGTTCCTTGATTTATCGCGCTATCCACATCCGGGAGGTATATGGGACCCCCCTTATCCAGAGCTTGATTCAGTCTTATTTCTTGGGGCCACAAACTAGTTTGAGTTTTATTTACGATCCTGTACTTATGCCATGCTTTACTGCTTTATTTACGATTGTGCGAGGAGCACACTGTACTGTTTAGGAATTGTGACCCGTTTTCGCGGTATCGACACCCCGAGTTTTCGGGTTCCCAGTCCTTTACAGCCGGCCCCACAAACCTCGGGTCCGTCTCGAAGCTAGCTTATTTCGTTGCGGGTAAGACTCCAAGGGGTGGCCCCCTGAAATATTTCTGAATCCTGTGATTGCTTTGTCGTGAAAGCCTCGTTGGGTTTTGATTTGGTTTTTCCGAGGTTGATCGAGTGTGTGTTGCTATTGGTGCACCCCGGCCGGGTTAAAACTTTCTGAAAGCCGTGTCCGCGGTTATGGACGACTTGGAGCACAGTATCTCGACCATAGACCAGCATAACTAAAGTTTATTGCTATAAATTTGACTTTATAATGACTAGTAATCAGCTTCACTACAACGGAATGGCTAAATAATACTGCCCACCATTGCTTGTTTGGAGTGTCGCTTGCGACCATTGTACCTGACTAGTAATTATGGCAACTACAACGGAATGGCTGAATAAAAGTACCAACAACTGCTGGGTTTTTGGGTTATCTCATGCTAATTGTATCGGATTAGTAATCGTTGCAACTACAACGGAATGATTAACTAAAAGTGCCCACTGCTTATTTTATCAGGACAACTATCTACACCTGACTAGTAATTTCTGCAATGATAACCGAATAAATAAAACTGCCAACTGTGTGAGTTCCTCGGTTGACTTCCTCGGTTGGTTTCGAGGGGGAATACCAGGATGGATTGTTTGGTGTTAGTATCAGGCTGGTTCCGAATAGGTCCTTCTTACCCCTCTCTGATAGCCGCCAGTTGTATCGAGTCTCTATAGGTTGTTTAGTGCATGCTGCCGCTTCAGTCCACCATACCTATGTAGGCGAGGACCGCCGAATTCTAGCCTCGCCGTGTACTGGACTCAGTACTGACGCTCCTCTTTTCTTTTGCCCTTTGTCGGCACCCCTTTTGTTTAAGCAGGTTTTGAGATCGACGTCGTTAGCAGGGTTACCCTTCCGGCTTGGCCTGGGCAGGGTTATGGACGCCATTGGTTATTCTTCAGGGCTCTTAGCCCCATTTGCATCTTGTCCGTAGCTGGACGCTCTATCGTTTTCAAGGTGATTTGGATCTTTGTACTGTATATCTGTATTCTTGACTCTTTGAGTCGCTGTTGTATATATATCTGCTCTGTGGGTCCCATCGAGGGCTGTTTTGTAATGTTATTACTTCGTTTTCCACCCGCACGAAAGTGCCTGGTGGGCACCTTTGAATCGTTTCTATGCGGGTTTGGCGGGTTTCGCTAAAACTTGCATAGGGTCGATTCTGAGGGTGTTACAGAGTGGTATCAGAGCTTAGCAGTTGCGATACCCCACAAGTCCAGCCTGTAGGATAACCTAGCTAACGGCCGAAGTAGAGTGTTAAAACTATTTTGAAAAAAAAAATCGGTTGGATAGATCTGATTAGGTCTGATTTTACTCCTTACCCCTTTGCTATTCCTCTCTTACCTCTACGTGTTTTGAATCCGCTCTCTTCTCTCTCTTCGAGTCCAGGATTTCTCGTGGTTGGGTTTCCGTCGTACTATCAGGGTTTCGCTTTCTCCCTTTTGTAACGGAGGTGCTACGATCATCAATCTGCAACTTGTCTGTTGTACCCTTCATCCAATCTGTTGTTCTTGAGCTCTTGATCCATATGTGTTCCTTGCTGGATATCCGTATCGTTGAAAAACATATGAGAAGGACGAGCATTGGTGAAGTTGGAGTATACCTTCAGCATGTGTTGTTCATGCCAATGGAACCATCGCGGAACCTAATCATTGTGTCTTTCATACGATTTCTGCTGGCATCATCCCTTTGTTCCGGTTACCGCCTATGAAGATCTTCATTCTAAAATCTCGAGAGTTGAGTTGCCTGATTTTCCTATTCATGTATAGAGTTGATAGTTTGGGTACGGGATGGATTGATCACCCTAACCGACTCGTACTGTTCGCTCTGTACATCGAACTGGTGGATCAATATAACTTTTCCTCTTCTAATGGAAGTTAGAGGTGGCCTTATCGTTTGATACCTCTACCTTCGTCCTTTGTTCTCCGGAGTGTTCTCTCGTCGATCAGGAACAACGAACCATTGTTAGTGGTGTCGCGAGGATCTACACGAAGCGCGAAGCTGCAGATCGCCGACCTTCTTCCCGGTACCATGAGGCGGATCTCGAGGGCGAGATCCATTATTAGTGGTGTCGAATTGTGGCATCCCGCAAAACCACTACTAGAAAATCGCGTTGTTTTTGTGCATTGCATCATCATGACCGCATGCTCATGTCATCATGCCACATTGCATTTGAGCATCGTCATCATCATGCATATTATCTTGCCTAAAAACTATTTGCGAAAGTCTATGGTTTTCTGAAACTAGTCCTCCTTCTATTTCAAATTAAACCCCCGGATGCTTCCGGATATTTTGTTTGTCTAAAAACTATTTACAAAAATGTATTGCAAATTAATTAAAAGTTTGAATTATTTTAGTGGGGCAGTCGAACGGGCCAAATCGACCCGGACGACCACCCCCGTACAAAACAGATCGGTCCACCTAAAATCCTACAGCTACCAACTAACCTACCCACACACCCCCTCCACCTCACCCCAACCAGTAGCAGCTCGCCACCTCAGCTCCCCTCTCTTTCCCCCCCAATTAAACCCTGCCACCTCACCCCCACCCAACTCTCTCTCCTCTCTCTTCCACCAGCACACCACCCCTCACACCCAGTCCACCTACGCGCGGCGCCCCCTGCCACTGGGCCCCCCACGCCGCCTGGGACCCACCACCCACCTGCTCGCTCCCATCCCCTTCCTCCCGCACGCTGCGCAGCCCCCGCGAGCCCCACAAGCCCCGACGCCGCCGGCTCTCACCTCCCCCTCTCCCCTCCGGCGTCCAGCTCCTCTCAGCGAGGCCGCTCCCCTCCCCGTCACCCTCGCCCCGACGCGAGCGCCGCCCCCGCCTCCCTGCTTCTCTTCTCCCTCCGCGCGCGCCTCCGCCTCCCCGCTCGAGTTCCGAGCCGCCGCCCTCCTCCTTGCCAGTCGCCTCGCGCGCAGCACCTCCTCCTCCCGCCGCCTCGCCGCCGCCGCGTGCTCCCTCCACCGCCTCCTGGCCCGTGCCGCTCTCCCCGCCGCCGGTCCCGGCCGCGCCGACGCCGCCCCCCCTCCCGCATCCTCCGTGCCGGCGCGCGCCCTGCACGACCTCCCCCTCACCTCGCTCTCTCTCCAGCGCCTTGACCCCGGCCCCGTCCAGTGCGCCCCCGCCAACCGTCGCCGGCCCCTGCCCGGCCGCTCGTTCCTCCGTCCCCGCCTCTGTCAGCAGGCCTGCGGCCGCGCGCCGTGGGGCCCCTTGCCGTCGGAGCCACACCTGCCAGCGCCCCTCCTCGCCTACGCGCCTGCTGTCCCCGGCCGCCATGCCGCCGACGACCCCTTTATGCCGCCCGCATGCGCCGCCCGTTCTCCGCATCGACCTCGCCGTATCTGCCACGTGGGGCCGCCGCTGGTTGCGCCCGAGCTCGCCGTGCCTCAGGTTGTCTCCAACCGATGATCTTCGGCCAGTTTACCGAGGCCGATGTGTGCCGTGGCGCTGCCCAAGGACGAGTCACGCGATCGAGCCTATATGCCGGCAAGACTTCCAGTCCCCTTGGGAAAGCCAAGGCCAACACGAGACCCCGAAGGACCGCGCAAGACCACGGGCGCGAGACTCCAAGACCGCACCGAGCCGAAGGTGTCCGGATAATCCCCGACAAGAACTACATCACGGAACATCAAGTACTCCGGCAGGGAACCCTGAAGGCCCCGTTGTCGAGCCCCAAGTTCACCACCATTGATCAAGATGTTAACCCAAGATCTCCATCGACCACCGAAGTCCGGAACGTCGAGGCCCCTTCGCGGATCCGAAGCCCTGAAACCGAAGGTATTTTACATGAAACGACGAGAACTCCTACTGGACCCGGTGAAGCGGGCGCCTCAAGATCTCCCACACGGACTCTAGAACCCCGGTACCGATCCACTCAAGTTCGCCATCGACGACAAGACCGACAACATGACCTGATCACCGCGGATGCGACAAGATCTGCCCCGTTGTTCGAGAACACTCCCGCCGAGACCGACCCGTCGAACCCTGGACCCTGAGACCGGACCCCGAACCCCGGAACCCCAAGTTCGTCGAGACCCCCTAATGTGTGACCCCTTTTCTCGAGCCCTATTTTTATAAATGTAATAACAAATTGCTGCATATTAAATTGTCATATTCGCACGCATATTGTCATGTGGTTTGGGGGCCTTATGCCGATTCACCTCTAATTAAATGTGGGGCCCATATGCGGGAAAATCTAGTCTCATATTGGCCTCATTTCAATCTGTGTAGCGAACCGGTATCTTACCTCGCCCTGTTAAAACAACATTTAATTTGCGGGGTAGTTAAATAACGTGAACCATTTAATTAATTGTCGGGACCCCAGTTCCGCTTAATATGGCCTAATTGCATCGCACCTTTGCCATGCCATACACCATACATGCATCATGCCGATCTTCTGCCGTTGTATTAAATATTGCATCCGGTGTTATTCTAGTGTTTTGCTTCTTCGCGGATTGGGCCGTTGAGTTGATGTGAGCTTCGCCCCGATCGTCGGATGAACCTTCGACAATGTTTTCAGGCGAGCATCTTCCCCTTTCTACCTATCTTACTTTTATAGTATTTATTCCCTCATGTTGATCTCTTGCTACCTGTGTTGCGATGCTCTAGTTTCGTACCCGAGTTATCCCTTGCCGCCTTCTATTGCCTTGGACACATCCTATTACCTGTTGTTTGGTAGATAGTTGGACTTGCGCGTCGCCGTCGCTTGCTCAAGTGCTGCTGCGTGTCGTCGAGAACCACAGTTGTTGGAGAATTGCCGCCTGTTTAATGTTGGAGATGATCATGGTTTTACTTTTCGTTCACTTTAATTCCTGTTTAACAACTAAAATTGAAGTAAGTAAGCAGAGGCATCGGTGGGTGATAGATAATATTTGGTTTCCGAACGCCCACTTGTGTCCCGTAGGACCCCGAGTACTTGATACCTGTTCCTTGATTTATCGCGCTATCCACATCCGGGAGGTATATGGGACCCCCCTTATCCAGAGCTTGATTCAGTCTTATTTCTTGGGGCCACAAACTAGTTTGAGTTTTATTTACGATCCTGTACTTATGCCATGCTTTACTGCTTTATTTACGATTGTGCGAGGAGCACACTGTACTGTTTAGGAATTGTGACCCGTTTTCGCGGTATCGACACCCCGAGTTTTCGGGTTCCCAGTCGTTTACAGCCGGCCCCACAAACCACGGGTCCGTCTCGAAGCTAGCTTACTTCGTTGCGGGTAAGACTCCAAGGGGTGGCCCCCTGAAATATTTCTGAATCCTGTGATTGCTTTGTCGTGAAAGCCTCGTTGGGTTTTGATTTGGTTTTTCCGAGGTTGATCGAGTGTGTGTTCCTATTGGTGCACCCCGGCCGGGTTAAAACTTTCTGAAAGCCGTGTCCGCGGTTATGGACGACTTGGAGCACAGTATCTCGACCATAGACCAGCATAACTAAAGTTTATTGCTATAAATTTGACTTTATAATGACTAGTAATCAGCTTCACTACAACGGAATGGCTAAATAATACTGCCCACCATTGCTTGTTTGGAGTGTCGCTTGCGACCATTGTACCTGACTAGTAATTATGGCAACTACAACGGAATGGCTGAATAAAAGTACCAACAACTGCTGGGTTTTTGGGTTATCTCATGCTAATTGTATCGGATTAGTAATCGTTGCAACTACAACGGAATGATTAACTAAAAGTGCCCACTGCTTATTTTATCAGGACAACTATCTACACCTGACTAGTAATTTCTGCAATGATAACCGAATAAATAAAACTGCCAACTGTGTGAGTTCCTCGGTTGACTTCCTTGGTTGGTTTCGAGGGGGAATACCAGGATGGATTGTTTGGTGTTAGTATCAGGCTGGTTCCGAATAGGTCCTTCTTACCCCTCTCTGATAGCCGCCAGTTGTATCGAGTCTCTATAGGTTGTTTAGTGCATGCTGCCGCTTCAGTCCACCATACCTATGTAGGCGAGGACCGCCGAATTCTAGCCTCGCCGTGTACTGGACTCAGTACTGACGCTCCTCTTTTCTTTTGCCCTTTGTCGGCACCCCTTTTGTTTAAGCAGGTTTTGAGATCGACGTCGTTAGCAGGGTTACCCTTCCGGCTTGGCCTGGGCAGGGTTATGGATGCCATTGGTTATTCTTCAGGACTCTTAGCCCCATTTGCATCTTGTCCGTAGCTGGACGCTCTATTGTTTTCAAGGTGATTTGGATCTTTGTACTGTATATCTGTATTCTTGACTCTTTGAGTCGCTGTTGTATATTAATCTGCTCTGTGGGTCCCATCGAGGGCTGTTATGTAATGTTATTACTTCGTTTTCCACCCGCACGAAAGTGCCTGGTGGGCACCTTTGAATCGTTTCTATGCGGGTTTGGCGGGTTTCGCTAAAACTTGCATAGGGTCGATTCTGAGGGTGTTACAGATATTTCCCACCATTTTGGGGTTTAATGGGGATTTTCCTGGCGAGTAAAACCTAATACATGTTTGAGAGTTTTGACCAAAAACTCGTCGTTTTCGCGATTTATGGATGTTTTCATGAGCTATTATCAACCGCTTTGGTTTTGTAGGGCGATTTACATGACTTGTAACACCCGATACACGTTTAGGAGTTATGAGCAAAAACTCGTCCTTTTCATGTTTTATGGCCCTTTTCCTGAGCTATTGCCCACAGTTTTGGTGTTCTAGGTCGATTTGCAGGGCCCAACAGACCCGATACATGTTCGAGAGATATGAGCAAAAACAGGTCGTTTTCACGTTTTATGGCCGTTTTCATGTGCTATTGCCCACAGTTTTGGGGTTCTAGGGTGATTTACACGACTCGTAACACGAATGACATGTTTGAAAGGTATGACCAAAAACTCAATGTTTTCACGTTTTATGGTCTATTTCATGAGCTATTGCCCACAGTTTTGGCGTTCTAGGGGGATTTGCATGGCCCATAAGAACCGATAGATGTTTGAGAAATATGACCAAAAATTGTTGTTTTCGTGTTTATGGATGTTTTCATGAGCAATTGCCCATAATTTTGGGGTTCAATGTGGATTTGCATGTCCAGTAAAACCGGATACATCTTTAAGAGTTATGACCAAATAGTAATTGTTTTCGCGATTTATGGTCATTTTCATGAGCTATTGCCCATAGTTTTGGGATTCCAGGGCGATTTACATGACTTGTAACACCCGATACACGTTTGAGAGTTATGAGCAAAAACTCGTCGTTTTCATGTTTATGGCCGTTTTCATCAGCTATTTCCCATAGTTTTGGGGTTCTAGGGAGATTTACACAAATCGTAACACCTGATACATGTTTGAGAGTTATGACCAAAAACTCGGCGTTTTCTAGTTTCATGGCCCACAATTTTGGGGTTCAATGGAGATTTGCATAGCGAGTAAAAGCGGATACATTTTTGAGAGCCATGGCAAAAACCCAGTGTTTTCTTGTTTTATGTCTGTTTTCTTGTGATACTTCCAACCATTTTGGGGTTGAATGGGGATTTTCCTGGCGAGTAAAACCTAATACATGTTTGAGAGTTTTGACCAAAAACTCGTCGTTTTCGCGATTTATGGATGTTTTCATGAGCTATTATCAACCGCTTTGGTCTTGTAGGGCGATTTACATGACTTGTAACACCCGATACACGTTTAGGAGTTATGAGCAAAAACTCGTCCTTTTCATGTTTTATGGCCCTTTTCCTGAGCTATTGCCCACAGTTTTGGTGTTCTAGGTCGATTTGCAGGGCCCAAAAGACCCGATACATGTTCGAGAGATATGAGCAAAACCTGGTCGTTTTCGCGTTTTATGGCCGTTTTCATGTGCTATTGCCCACAGTTTTGGGGTTCTAGGGTGATTTACACGACTCGTAACACCAATGACATGTTTGAAAGGTATGACCAAAAACTCAATGTTTTCACGTTTTATGGTCTATTTCATGAGCTATTGCCCACAGTTTTGGCGTTCCAGGGGGATTTGCATGGCCCATAAGAACCGATAGATGTTTGAGAAATATGACCAAAAATTGTTGTTTTCGTGTTTATGGATGTTTTCATGAGCAATTGCCCATAATTTTGGGGTTCAATGTGGATTTGCATGTCCAGTAAAACCGGATACATCTTTAAGAGTTATGACCAAATAGTAATTGTTTTCGCGATTTATGGTCATTTTCATGAGCTATTGCCCATAGTTTTGGGATTCCAGGGCGATTTACATGACTCGTAACACCCGATACACGTTTGAGAGTTATGAGCAAAAACTCGTCGTTTTCATGTTTATGGCCGTTTTCATCAGCTATTTCCCATAGTTTTGGGGTTCTAGGGAGATTTACACAAATCGTAACACCCGATACATGTTTGAGAGTTATGACCAAAAAATCGGCGTTTTCACGTTTCATGGCCCATAGTTTTGGGGTTCAATGGAGATTTGCATAGCGAGTAAAAGCGGATACATTTTTGAGAGCCATGGCAAAAACCCAGTGTTTTCTTGTTTTATGTCTGTTTTTCTTGTGATACTTCCCACCATTTTGGGGTTGAATGGGGATTTTCCTGGCGAGTAAAACGTAATACATGTTTGAGAGTTTTGACCAAAAACTCGTCGTTTTCGCGATTTATGGATGTTTTCATGAGCTATTATCAACCGCTTTGGTTTTGTAGGGGGATTTACATGACTTGTAACACCCGATACACGTTTAGGAGTTATGAGCAAAAACTCGTCCTTTTCATGTTTTATGGCCCTTTTCCTGAGCTATTGCCCACAGTTTTGGTGTTCTAGGTCGATTTGCAGGGCCCAACAGACCCGATACATTTTCGAGAGATATGAGCAAAACCTGGTCGTTTTCGCGTTTTATGGCCGTTTTCATGTGCTATTGCCCACAGTTTTGGGGTTCTAGGGTGATTTACACGACTCGTAACACCAATGACATGTTTGAAAGGTATGACCAAAAACTCAATGTTTTCACGTTTTATGGTCTATTTCATGAGCTATTGCCCACAGTTTTGGCGTTCCAGGGGGATTTGCATGGCCCATAAGAACCGATAGATGTTTGAGAAATATGACCAAAAATTGTTGTTTTCGTGTTTATGGATGTTTTCATGAGCAATTGCCCATAATTTTGGGGTTCAATGTGGATTTGCATGTCCAGTAAAACCGGATACATCTTTAAGAGTTATGACCAAATAGTAATTGTTTTCGCGATTTATGGTCATTTTCATGAGCTATTGCCCATAGTTTTGGGATTCCAGGGCGATTTACATGACTCGTAACACCCGATACACGTTTGAGAGTTATGAGCAAAAACTCGTCGTTTTCATGTTTATGGCCGTTTTCATCAGCTATTTCCCATAGTTTTGGGGTTCTAGGGAGATTTACACAAATCGTAACACCCGATACATGTTTGAGAGTTATGACCAAAAACTCGGCGTTTTCACGTTTCATGGCCCATAGTTTCGGGGTTCAATGGAGATTTGCATAGCGAGTAAAAGCGGATACATTTTTGAGAGCCATGGCAAAAACCCAGTGTTTTCTTGTTTTATGTCTGTTTTTCTTGTGATACTTCCCACCATTTTGGGGTTGAATGGGGATTTTCTTGGCGAGTAAAACGTAATACATGTTTGAGAGTTTTGACCAAAAACTCGTCGTGTTCGCGATTTATGGATGTTTTCATGAGCTATTATCAACCGCTTTGGTTTTGTAGGGCGATTTACATGACTTGTAACACCCGATACACGTTTAGGAGTTATGAGCAAAAACTCGTCCTTTTCATGTTTTATGGCCCTTTTCCGGAGCTATTGCCCACAGTTTTGGTGTTCTAGGTCGATTTGCAGGGCCCAACAGACCCGATACATGTTCGGGAGATATGAGCAAAACCTGGTCGTTTTCGCGTTTTATGGCCGTTTTCATGTGCTATTGCCCACAGTTTTGGGGTTCTAGGGTGATTTACACGACTCGTAACACCAATGACATGTTTGAAAGGTATGACCAAAAACTCAATGTTTTCACGTTTTATGGTCTATTTCATGAGCTATTGCCCACAGTTTTGGCGTTCCAGGGGGATTTGCATGGCCCATAAGAACCGATAGATGTTTGAGAAATATGACCAAAAATTGTTGTTTTCGTGTTTATGGATGTTTTCATGAGCAATTTCCCATAATTTTGGGGTTCAATGTGGATTTGCATGTCTAGTAAAACCGGATACATCTTTAAGAGTTATGACCAAATAGTAATTGTTTTCGCGATTTATGGTCATTTTCATGAGCTATTGCCCATAGTTTTGGGATTCCAGGGCGATTTACATGACTCGTAACACGCGATACACGTTTGAGAGTTATGAGCAAAAACTCGTCGTTTTCATGTTTATGGCCGTTTTCATCAGCTACTTCCCATAGTTTTGGGGTTCTAGGGAGATTTACACAAATCGTAACACCCGATACATGTTTGAGAGTTATGACCAAAAACTCGGCGTTTTCACGTTTCATGGCCCACAGTTTTGGGGTTCAATGGAGATTTGCGTAGCGAGTAAAAGCGGATACATTTTTGAGAGCCATGGCAAAAACCCAGTGTTTTCTTGTTTTATGTCTGTTTTCTTGTGATATTTCCCACCATTTAGGGGTTGAATGGGGATTTTCCTGGCGAGTAAAACCTAATACATGTTTGAGAGTTTTGACCAAAAACTCAACGTTTTCGCGTTTTATGGCCTATTTCATGAGCTATTTCCCACAGTTCTGGTGTTCCAGGGGGATTTGCATGGCCCATAAGAACCGATAGATGTTTGAGAAATATGACCAAATATTGTTGTTTTCGCGTTTACGGACGTTTTCATGAGCAATTGCCCTTAATTTTGGGGTTCAATGGACATTTGCATGTCCAGTAAAACCGAATACATGTTTAAGAGTTCTGACCAAAGAGTCATCGTTTTCGCAATTTATGGTCACTTTCATGAGCTATTTCCCATAGTTTTGGGATTCCAATGCGATTTTCATGACTCGTAACACCTGGTACACGTTTGATAGTTATGAGCAAAAACTCGTCGTTTTCATGTTTATGGCCGTTTTCATCAGCTATTTCCCATAGTTTTGGGTTTCCAGGGAGATTTACACGACTCGTAACACCCGATACATGTTTGAGAGTTATGACCAAAAACTCGGCGTTTTCACGTTTCATGGCCCACGGTTTTGGGGTTCAATGGAGATTTGCGTAGCGAGTAAAAGCGGATACATTTTTGAGAGCCATGGCAAAAACCCAGTGTTTTCTTGTTTTATGTCTGTTTTCTTGTGATACTTCCCACCATTTTGGGGTTGAATGGGGATTTTCCTGGCGAGTAAAACCTAATACATGTTTGAGAGTTTTGACCAAAAACTCGTCGTTTTCGCGATTTATGGATGTTTTCATGAGCTATTATCAACCGCTTTGGTTTTGTAGGGCGATTTACATGACTTGTAACACCCGATACACGTTTAGGAGTTATGAGCAAAAACTCGTCCTTTTCATGTTTTATGGCCCTTTTCCTGTGCTATTGCCCACAGTTTTGGTGTTCTAGGTCGATTTGCAGGGCCCAACAGACCCGATACATGTTCGAGAGATATGAGCAAAACCTGGTCGTTTTCGCGTTTTATGGCCGTTTTCATGTGCTATTGCCCACAGTTTTGGGGTTCTAGGGTGATTTACACGACTCGTAACACCAATGACATGTTTGAAAGGTATGACCAAAAACTCAATGTTTTCACGTTTTATGGTCTATTTCATGAGCTATTGCCCACAGTTTTGGCGTTCCAGGGGGATTTGCATGGCCCATAAGAACCGATAGATGTTTGAGAAATATGACAAAAAATTGTTGTTTTCGTGTTTATGGATGTTTTCATGAGCAATTGCCCATAATTTTGGGGTTCAATGTGGATTTGCTTGTCCAGTAAAACCGGATACATCTTTAAGAGTTATGACCAAATAGTAATTGTTTTCGCGATTTATGGTCATTTTCATGAGCTATTGCCCATAGTTTTGGGATTCCAGGGCGATTTACATGACTCGTAACACCCGATACACGTTTGAGAGTTATGAGCAAAAACTCGTCGTTTTCATGTTTATGGCCGTTTTCATCAACTATTTCCCATAGTTTTGGGGTTCTAGGGAGATTTACACAAATCGTAACACCTGATACATGTTTGAGAGTTATGACCAAAAACTCGGCGTTTTCACGTTTCATGGCCCACAGTTTTGGGGTTCAATGGAGATTTGCATAGCGAGTAAAAGCGGATACATTTTTGAGAGCCATGGCAAAAACCCAGTGTTTTCTTGTTTTATGTCTATTTTCTTGTGATACTTCCCACCATTTTGGGGTTGAATGGGGATTTTCCTGGCGAGTAAAACCTAATACATGTTTGAGAGTTTTGACCAAAAACTCCTCGTTTTCGCGATTTATGGATGTTTTCATGAGCTATTATCAACCGCTTTGGTCTTGTAGGGCGATTTACATGACTTGTAACACCCGATACACGTTTAGGAGTTATGAAAAACTCGTCCTTTTCATGTTTTATGGCCCTTTTCCTGAGCTATTGCCCACAGTTTTGGTGTTCTAGGTCGATTTGCAGGGCCCAAAAGACCCGATACATGTTCGAGAGATATGAGCAAAACCTGGTCGTTTTCGCGTTTTATGGCCGTTTTCATGTGCTATTGCCCACAGTTTTGGGATTCTAGGGTGATTTACACGACTCGTAACACCAATGACATGTTTGAAAGGTATGACCAAAAACTCAATGTTTTCACGTTTTATGGTCTATTTCATGAGCTATTGCCCACAGTTTTGGCGTTCCAGGGGGATTTGCATGGCCCATAAGAACCGATAGATGTTTGAGAAATATGACCAAAAATTGTTGTTTTCGTGTTTATGGATGTTTTCATGAGCAATTGCCCATAATTTTGGGGTTCAATGGACATTTGCATGTCTAGTAAAACCGAATACATGTTTAAGAGTTATGACCAAAGAGTCATCGTTTTCGCGATTTATGGTCACTTTCATGAGCTATTTCCCATAGTTTTGGGATTCCAATGCGATTTTCATGACTCGTAACACCTGGTACACGTTTGATAGTTATGAGCAAAAACTCGTCGTTTTCATGTTTATGGCCGTTTTCATCAGCTATTTCCCATAGTTTTGGGGTTCCAGGGAGATTTACACGACTCGTAACACCCGATACATGTTTGAGAGTTATGACCAAAAACTCGGCGTTTTCACGTTTCATGGCCCACGGTTTTGGGGTTCAATGGAGATTTGCGTAGCGAGTAAAAGCGGATACATTTTTGAGAGCCATGGCAAAAACCCAGTGTTTTCTTGTTTTATGTCTGTTTTCTTGTGATACTTCCCACCATTTTGGGGTTGAATGGGGATTTTCCTGGCGAGTAAAACCTAATACATGTTTGAGAGTTTTGACCAAAAACTCGTCGTTTTCGCGATTTATGGATGTTTTCATGAGCTATTATCAACCGCTTTGGTTTTGTAGGGCGATTTACATGACTTGTAACACCCGATACACGTTTAGGAGTTATGAGCAAAAACTCGTCCTTTTCATGTTTTATGGCCCTTTTCCTGAGCTATTGCCCACAGTTTTGGTGTTCTAGGTCGATTTGCAGGGCCCAACAGACCCGATACATGTTCGAGAGATATGAGCAAAACCTGGTCGTTTTCGCGTTTTATGGCCGTTTTCATGTGCTATTGCCGACAGTTTTGGGGTTCTAGGGTGATTTACACGACCCGTAACACGAATGACATGTTTGAAAGGTATGACCAAAAACTCAATGTTTTCACGTTTTATGGTCTATTTCATGAGCTATTTCCCACAGTTTTGGTGTTCCAGGGGGATTTGCATGGCCCATAAGAACCGATAGATGTTTGAGAAATATGACCAAAAATTGTTGTTTTCGTGTTTATGGATGTTTTCATGAGCAATTGCCCATAATTTTGGGATTCAATGTGGATTTGCATGTCCAGTAAAACCGGATACATCTTTAAGAGTTATGACCAAATAGTAATTGTTTTCGCGATTTATGGTCATTTTCATGAGCTATTGCCCATAGTTTTGGGATTCCAGGGCGATTTACATGACTCGTAACACCCGATACACGTTTGAGAGTTATGAGCAAAAACTCGTCGTTTTCATGTTTATGGCCATTTTCATCAGCTACTTCCCATAGTTTTGGGGTTCTAGGGAGATTTACACAAATCGTAACACCCGATACATGTTTGAGAGTTATGACCAAAAACTCGGCGTTTTCACGTTTCATGGCCCATAGTTTTGGGGTTCAATGGAGATTTGCATAGCGAGTAAAAGCGGATACATTTTTGAGAGCCATGGCAAAAACCCAGTGTTTTCTTGTTTTATGTCTGTTTTCTTGTGATACTTCCCACCATTTTGGGGTTGAATGGGGATTTTCCTGGCGAGTAAAACCTAATACATGTTTGAGAGTTTTGACCAAAAACTCGTCGTTTTCGCGATTTATGGATGTTTTCATGAGCTATTATCAACCGCTTTGGTTTTGTAGGGCGATTTACATGACTTGTAACACACGATACACGTTTAGGAGTTATGAGCAAAAACTCATCCTTTTCATGTTTTATGGCCCTTTTCCTGAGCTATTGCCCACAGTTTTGGTGTTCTAGGTCGATTTGCAGGGCCCAACAGACCCGATACATGTTCGGGAGATATGAGCAAAACCTGGTCGTTTTCGCGTTTTATGGCCGTTTTCATGTGCTATTGCCCACAGTTTTGGGGTTCTAGGGTGATTTACACGACTCGTAACACCAATTACTAGTTTGAAAGGTATGACCAAAAACTCAATGTTTTCACGTTTTATGGTCTATTTCATGAGCTATTGCCCACAGTTTTGGCGTTCCAGGGGGATTTGCATGGCCCATAAGAACCGATAGATGTTTGAGAAATATGACCAAAAATTGTTGTTTTCGTGATTATGGATGTTTTCATGAGCAATTGCCCATAATTTTGGGGTTCAATGTGGATTTGCATGTCCAGTAAAACCGGATACATCTTTAAGAGTTATGACCAAATAGTAATTGTTTTCGCGATTTATGGTCATTTTCATGAGCTATTGCCCATAGTTTTGGGATTCCAGGGCGATTTACATGACTCGTAACACGCGATACACGTTTGAGAGTTATGAGCAAAAACTCGTCGTTTTCATGTTTATGGCCGTTTTCATCAGCTACTTCCCATAGTTTTGGGGTTCTAGGGAGATTTACACAAATCGTAACACCCGATACATGTTTGAGAGTTATGACCAAAAACTCGGCGTTTTCACGTTTCATGGCCCACAGTTTTGGGGTTCAATGGAGATTTGCGTAGCGAGTAAAAGCGGATACATTTTTGAGAGCCATGGCAAAAACCCAGTGTTTTCTTGTTTTATGTCTGTTTTCTTGTGATATTTCCCACCATTTTGGGGTTGAATGGGGATTTTCCTGGCGAGTAAAACCTAATACATGTTTGAGAGTTTTGACCAAAAACTCAACGTTTTCGCGTTTTATGGCCTATTTCATGAGCTATTTCCCACAGTTCTGGTGTTCCAGGGGGATTTGCATGGCCCATAAGAACCGATAGATGTTTGAGAAATATGACTAAATATTGTTGTTTTCGCGTTTACGGACGTTTTCATGAGCAATTGCCCTTAATTTTGGGGTTCAATGGAGATTTGCATGTCCAGTAAAACCGAATACATGTTTAAGAGTTATGACCAAAGAGTCATCGTTTTCGCGATTTATGGTCACTTTCATGAGCTATTTCCCATAGTTTTGGGATTCCAATGCGATTTTCATGACTCGTAACACCTGGTACACGTTTGATAGTTATGAGCAAAAACTCGTCGTTTTCATGTTTATGGCCGTTTTCATCAGCTATTTCCCATAGTTTTGGGGTTCCAGGGAGATTTACACAACTCGTAACACCCGATACATGTTTGAGAGTTATGACCAAAAACTCGGCGTTTTCACGTTTCATGGCCCACGGTTTTGGGGTTCAATGGAGATTTGCGTAGCGAGTAAAAGCGGATACATTTTTGAGAGCCATGGCAAAAACCCAGTGTTTTCTTGTTTTATGTCTGTTTTCTTGTGATATATCCCACCATTTTGGGGTTGAATGGGGATTTTCCTGGCGAGTAAAACCTAATACATGTTTGAGAGTTTTGACCAAAAACTCGTCGTTTTCGCGATTTATGGATGTTTTCATGAGCTATTATCAACCGCTTTGGTTTTGTAGGGCGATTTACATGACTTGTAACACCCGATACACGTTTAGGAGTTATGAGCAAAAACTCGTCCTTTTCATGTTTTATGGCCCTTTTCCTGAGCTATTGCCCACAGTTTTGCTGTTCTAGGTCGATTTGCAGGGCCCAACAGACCCGATACATGTTCGAGAGATATGAGCAAAAACTGGTCGTTTTCGCGTTTTATGGCCGTTTTCATGTGCTATTGCCGACAGTTTTGGGGTTCTAGGGTGATTTACACGACTCGTAACACCAATGACATGTTTGAAAGGTATGACCAAAAACTCAATGTTTTCACGTTTTATGGTCTATTTCATGAGCTATTGCCCACAGTTTTGGTGTTCCACGGGGATTTGCATGGCCCATAAGAACCGATAGATGTTTGAGAAATATGACCAAAATTGTTGTTTTCGTGTTTATGGACGTTTTCATGAGCAATTGCCCATAATTTTGGGTTCAATGGAGATTTGCATGTCCAGTAAAACCGGATACATCTTTAAGAGTTATGACCAAATAGTCATCGTTTTTCGCGATTTATGGTCACTTTCATGAGCTATTGCCCATACTTTTGGGATTCCAGGGCGATTTTCATGACTCGTAACACCTGGTACACGTTTTAGAGTTATGAGCAAAAACTCGTCGTTTTCATGTTTATGTTTGTTTTCATCAGCTATTTCCCAAAGTTTTGGGGTTCTAGGGAGATTTACACGACTCGTAACAGCCGATACATGTTTGAGAGTTATGACCAAAAACTCGGCGTTTTCACGTTTCATGGCCCACAGTTTTGGGGTTCAATGGAGATTTGCGTAGCGAGTAAAAGCGGATACATTTTTGAGAGCCATGGCAAAAACCCAGTGTTTTCTTGTTTTATGTCTGTTTTCTTGTGATATTTCCCACCATATTGGGGTTGAATGGGGATTTTCCTGGCGAGTAAAACCTAATACATGTTTGAGAGTTTTGACCAAAAACTCAACGTTTTCGCGTTTTATGGCCTATTTCATGAGCTATTTCCCACAGTTCTGGTGTTCCAGGGGGATTTGCATGGCCCATAAGAACCGATAGATGTTTGAGAAATATGACCAAATATTGTTGTTTTCGCGTTTACGGACGTTTTCATGAGCAATTGCCCTTAATTTTGGGGTTCAATGGACATTTGCATGTCCAGTAAAACCGAATACATGTTTAAGAGTTCTGACCAAAGAGTCATCGTTTTCGCAATTTATGGTCACTTTCATGAGCTATTTCCCATAGTTTTGGGATTCCAATGCGATTTTCATGACTCGTAACACCTGGTACACGTTTGATAGTTATGAGCAAAAACTCGTCGTTTTCATGTTTATGGCCGTTTTCATCAGCTATTTCCCATAGTTTTGGGTTTCCAGGGAGATTTACACGACTCGTAACACCCGATACATGTTTGAGAGTTATGACCAAAAACTCGGCGTTTTCACGTTTCATGGCCCACGGTTTTGGGGTTCAATGGAGATTTGCGTAGCGAGTAAAAGCGGATACATTTTTGAGAGCCATGGCAAAAACCCAGTGTTTTCTTGTTTTATGTCTGTTTTCTTGTGATACTTCCCACCATTTTGGGGTTGAATGGGGATTTTCCTGGCGAGTAAAACCTAATACATGTTTGAGAGTTTTGACCAAAAACTCGTCGTTTTCGCGATTTATGGATGTTTTCATGAGCTATTATCAACCGCTTTGGTTTTGTAGGGCGATTTACATGACTTGTAACACCCGATACACGTTTAGGAGTTATGAGCAAAAACTCGTCCTTTTCATGTTTTATGGCCCTTTTCCTGTGCTATTGCCCACAGTTTTGGTGTTCTAGGTCGATTTGCAGGGCCCAACAGACCCGATACATGTTCGAGAGATATGAGCAAAACTGGTCGTTTTCGCGTTTTATGGCCGTTTTCATGTGCTATTGCCCACAGTTTTGGGGTTCTAGGGTGATTTACACGACTCGTAACACCAATGACATGTTTGAAAGGTATGACCAAAAACTCAATGTTTTCACGTTTTATGGTCTATTTCATGAGCTATTGCCCACAGTTTTGGCGTTCCAGGGGGATTTGCATGGCCCATAAGAACCGATAGATGTTTGAGAAATATGACAAAAATTGTTGTTTTCGTGTTTATGGATGTTTTCATGAGCAATTGCCCATAATTTTGGGGTTCAATGTGGATTTGCTTGTCCAGTAAAACCGGATACATCTTTAAGAGTTATGACCAAATAGTAATTGTTTTCGCGATTTATGGTCATTTTCATGAGCTATTGCCCATAGTTTTGGGATTCCAGGGCGATTTACATGACTCGTAACACCCGATACACGTTTGAGAGTTATGAGCAAAAACTCGTCGTTTTCATGTTTATGGCCGTTTTCATCAACTATTTCCCATAGTTTTGGGGTTCTAGGGAGATTTACACAAATCGTAACACCTGATACATGTTTGAGAGTTATGACCAAAAACTCGGCGTTTTCACGTTTCATGGCCCACAGTTTTGGGGTTCAATGGAGATTTGCATAGCGAGTAAAAGCGGATACATTTTTGAGAGCCATGGCAAAAACCCAGTGTTTTCTTGTTTTATGTCTATTTTCTTGTGATACTTCCCACCATTTTGGGGTTGAATGGGGATTTTCCTGGCGAGTAAAACCTAATACATGTTTGAGAGTTTTGACCAAAAACTCCTCGTTTTCGCGATTTATGGATGTTTTCATGAGCTATTATCAACCGCTTTGGTCTTGTAGGGCGATTTACATGACTTGTAACACCCGATACACGTTTAGGAGTTATGAAAAACTCGTCCTTTTCATGTTTTATGGCCCTTTTCCTGAGCTATTGCCCACAGTTTTGGTGTTCTAGGTCGATTTGCAGGGCCCAAAAGACCCGATACATGTTCGAGAGATATGAGCAAAACCTGGTCGTTTTCGCGTTTTATGGCCGTTTTCATGTGCTATTGCCCACAGTTTTGGGATTCTAGGGTGATTTACACGACTCGTAACACCAATGACATGTTTGAAAGGTATGACCAAAAACTCAATGTTTTCACGTTTTATGGTCTATTTCATGAGCTATTGCCCACAGTTTTGGCGTTCCAGGGGGATTTGCATGGCCCATAAGAACCGATAGATGTTTGAGAAATATGACCAAAAATTGTTGTTTTCGTGTTTATGGATGTTTTCATGAGCAATTGCCCATAATTTTGGGGTTCAATGGACATTTGCATGTCTAGTAAAACCGAATACATGTTTAAGAGTTATGACCAAAGAGTCATCGTTTTCGCGATTTATGGTCACTTTCATGAGCTATTTCCCATAGTTTTGGGATTCCAATGCGATTTTCATGACTCGTAACACCTGGTACACGTTTGATAGTTATGAGCAAAAACTCGTCGTTTTCATGTTTATGGCCGTTTTCATCAGCTATTTCCCATAGTTTTGGGGTTCCAGGGAGATTTACACGACTCGTAACACCCGATACATGTTTGAGAGTTATGACCAAAAACTCGGCGTTTTCACGTTTCATGGCCCACGGTTTTGGGGTTCAATGGAGATTTGCGTAGCGAGTAAAAGCGGATACATTTTTGAGAGCCATGGCAAAAACCCAGTGTTTTCTTGTTTTATGTCTGTTTTCTTGTGATACTTCCCACCATTTTGGGGTTGAATGGGGATTTTCCTGGCGAGTAAAACCTAATACATGTTTGAGAGTTTTGACCAAAAACTCGTCGTTTTCGCGATTTATGGATGTTTTCATGAGCTATTATCAACCGCTTTGGTTTTGTAGGGCGATTTACATGACTTGTAACACCCGATACACGTTTAGGAGTTATGAGCAAAAACTCGTCCTTTTCATGTTTTATGGCCCTTTTCCTGAGCTATTGCCCACAGTTTTGGTGTTCTAGGTCGATTTGCAGGGCCCAACAGACCCGATACATGTTCGAGAGATATGAGCAAAACCTGGTCGTTTTCGCGTTTTATGGCCGTTTTCATGTGCTATTGCCGACAGTTTTGGGGTTCTAGGGTGATTTACACGACCCGTAACACGAATGACATGTTTGAAAGGTATGACCAAAAACTCAATGTTTTCACGTTTTATGGTCTATTTCATGAGCTATTTCCCACAGTTTTGGTGTTCCAGGGGGATTTGCATGGCCCATAAGAACCGATAGATGTTTGAGAAATATGACCAAAAATTGTTGTTTTCGTGTTTATGGATGTTTTCATGAGCAATTGCCCATAATTTTGGGATTCAATGTGGATTTGCATGTCCAGTAAAACCGGATACATCTTTAAGAGTTATGACCAAATAGTAATTGTTTTCGCGATTTATGGTCATTTTCATGAGCTATTGCCCATAGTTTTGGGATTCCAGGGCGATTTACATGACTCGTAACACCCGATACACGTTTGAGAGTTATGAGCAAAAACTCGTCGTTTTCATGTTTATGGCCATTTTCATCAGCTACTTCCCATAGTTTTGGGGTTCTAGGGAGATTTACACAAATCGTAACACCCGATACATGTTTGAGAGTTATGACCAAAAACTCGGCGTTTTCACGTTTCATGGCCCATAGTTTTGGGGTTCAATGGAGATTTGCATAGCGAGTAAAAGCGGATACATTTTTGAGAGCCATGGCAAAAAACCCAGTGTTTTCTTGTTTTATGTCTGTTTTCTTGTGATACTTCCCACCATTTTGGGGTTGAATGGGGATTTTCCTGGCGAGTAAAACCTAATACATGTTTGAGAGTTTTGACCAAAAACTCGTCGTTTTCGCGATTTATGGATGTTTTCATGAGCTATTATCAACCGCTTTGGTTTGTAGGGCGATTTACATGACTTGTAACACACGATACACGTTTAGGAGTTATGAGCAAAAACTCATCCTTTTCATGTTTTATGGCCCTTTTCCTGAGCTATTGCCCACAGTTTTGGTGTTCTAGGTCGATTTGCAGGGCCCAACAGACCCGATACATGTTCGGGAGATATGAGCAAAACCTGGTCGTTTTCGCGTTTTATGGCCGTTTTCATGTGCTATTGCCCACAGTTTTGGGGTTCTAGGGTGATTTACACGACTCGTAACACCAATTACTAGTTTGAAAGGTATGACCAAAAACTCAATGTTTTCACGTTTTATGGTCTATTTCATGAGCTATTGCCCACAGTTTTGGCGTTCCAGGGGGATTTGCATGGCCCATAAGAACCGATAGATGTTTGAGAAATATGACCAAAAATTGTTGTTTTCGTGATTATGGATGTTTTCATGAGCAATTGCCCATAATTTTGGGGTTCAATGTGGATTTGCATGTCCAGTAAAACCGGATACATCTTTAAGAGTTATGACCAAATAGTAATTGTTTTCGCGATTTATGGTCATTTTCATGAGCTATTGCCCATAGTTTTGGGATTCCAGGGCGATTTACATGACTCGTAACACGCGATACACGTTTGAGAGTTATGAGCAAAAACTCGTCGTTTTCATGTTTATGGCCGTTTTCATCAGCTACTTCCCATAGTTTTGGGGTTCTAGGGAGATTTACACAAATCGTAACACCCGATACATGTTTGAGAGTTATGACCAAAAACTCGGCGTTTTCACGTTTCATGGCCCACAGTTTTGGGGTTCAATGGAGATTTGCGTAGCGAGTAAAAGCGGATACATTTTTGAGAGCCATGGCAAAAACCCAGTGTTTTCTTGTTTTATGTCTGTTTTCTTGTGATATTTCCCACCATTTTGGGGTTGAATGGGGATTTTCCTGGCGAGTAAAACCTAATACATGTTTGAGAGTTTTGACCAAAAACTCAACGTTTTCGCGTTTTATGGCCTATTTCATGAGCTATTTCCCACAGTTCTGGTGTTCCAGGGGGATTTGCATGGCCCATAAGAACCGATAGATGTTTGAGAAATATGACTAAATATTGTTGTTTTCGCGTTTACGGACGTTTTCATGAGCAATTGCCCTTAATTTTGGGGTTCAATGGAGATTTGCATGTCCAGTAAAACCGAATACATGTTTAAGAGTTATGACCAAAGAGTCATCGTTTTCGCGATTTATGGTCACTTTAATGAGCTATTTCCCATAGTTTTGGGATTCCAATGCGATTTTCATGACTCGTAACACCTGGTACACGTTTGATAGTTATGAGCAAAAACTCGTCGTTTTCATGTTTATGGCCGTTTTCATCAGCTATTTCCCATAGTTTTGGGGTTCCAGGGAGATTTACACAACTCGTAACACCCGATACATGTTTGAGAGTTATGACCAAAAACTCGGCGTTTTCACGTTTCATGGCCCACGGTTTTGGGGTTCAATGGAGATTTGCGTAGCGAGTAAAAGCGGATACATTTTTGAGAGCCATGGCAAAAACCCAGTGTTTTCTTGTTTTATGTCTGTTTTCTTGTGATATATCCCACCATTTTGGGGTTGAATGGGGATTTTCCTGGCGAGTAAAACCTAATACATGTTTGAGAGTTTTGACCAAAAACTCGTCGTTTTCGCGATTTATGGATGTTTTCATGAGCTATTATCAACCGCTTTGGTTTTGTAGGGCGATTTACATGACTTGTAACACCCGATACACGTTTAGGAGTTATGAGCAAAAACTCGTCCTTTTCATGTTTTATGGCCCTTTTCCTGAGCTATTGCCCACAGTTTTGGTGTTCTAGGTCGATTTGCAGGGCCCAACAGACCCGATACATGTTCGAGAGATATGAGCAAAAACTGGTCGTTTTCGCGTTTTATGGCCGTTTTCATGTGCTATTGCCCACAGTTTTGGGGTTATAGGGTGATTTACACGACTCGTAGCACCAATGACATGTTTGAAAGGTACGACCAAAAACTCAATGTTTTCATGTTTTATGGTCTATTTCATGAGCTATTGCCCACAGTTTTGGCGTTCTAGGGGGATTTGCATGGCCCATAAGAACCGATAGATGTTTGAGAAATATGACCAAATTTTTTTGTTTTCGTGTTTATGGATGTTTTCATGAGCAATTGCCCATAATTTTGGGGTTCAATGTGGATTTGCATGTCCAGTAAAACCGGATACATCTTTAAGAGTTATGACCAAATAGTAATTGTTTTCGCGATTAATGGTCATTTTCATGAGCTATTGCCCATAGTTTTGGGATTCCAGGGCGATTTACATGACTCGTAACACCCGATACACATTTGAGAGTTATGAGCAAAAACTCGTCGTTTTCATGTTTATGGCCGTTTTCATCAGCTATTTCCCATAGTTTTGGGGTTCTAGGGAGATTTACACAAATCGTAACACCCGATACATGTTTGAGAGTTATGACCAAAAACTCGGCTTTTTCACGTTTCATGGCCCACAGTTTTGGGGTTCAATGGAGATTTGCATAGCGAGTAAAAGCGGATACATTTTTGAGAGCCATGTCAAAAACCCAGTGTTTTCTTGTTTTATGTCCGTTTTCTTGTGATATTTCCCACCATTTTGGGGTTGAATGGGGATTTTCCTGGCGAGTAAAACCTAATACATGTTTGAGAGTTTTGACCAAAAACTCAACGTTTTCGCGTTTTATGGCCTATTTCATGAGCTATTTCCCACAGTTCTGGTGTTCCAGGGGGATTTGCATGGCCCATAAGAACCGATAGATGTTTGAGAAATATGACCAAATATTGTTGTTTTCGCGTTTACGGACGTTTTCATGAGCAATTGCCCTTAATTTTGGGGTTCAATGGAGATTTGCATGTCCAGTAAAACCGAATACATGTTTAAGAGTTATGACCAAAGAGTCATCGTTTTCGCGATTTATGGTCACTTTCATGAGCTATTTCCCATAGTTTTGGGATTCCAATGCGATTTTCATGACTCGTAACACCTGGTACACGTTTGATAGTTATGAGCAAAAACTCGTCATTTTCATGTTTATGGCCGTTTTCATCAGCTATTTCCCATAGTTTTGGGGTTCCAGGGAGATTTACACAAATCGTAACACCCGATACATGCATGTTTGAGAGTTATGACCAAAAACTCAGCGTTTTCATGTTTCATGGCCCATAGTTTTGGGGTTCAATGGAGATTTGCATAGCGAGTAAAAGCGGATACATTTTTGAGAGCCATGGCAAAAACCCAGTGTTTTCTTGTTTTATGTCTGTTTTCTTGTGATATTTCCCACCATTTTGGGGTTGAATGGGGATTTTCCTGGCGAGTAAAACCTAATACATGTTTGAGAGTTTTGACCAAAAACTTGTCGTTTTCGCGATTTATGGATGTTTTCATGAGCTATTATCAACCGCTTTGGTTTTGTAGGGCGATTTACATGACTTGTAACACCCGATACACATTTAGGAGTTATGAGCAAAAACTCGTCCTTTTCATGTTTTATGGCCCTTTTCCTGAGCTATTGCCCACAGTTTTGGTGTTCTAGGTCGATTTGTAGGGCCCAACAGACCCGATACATGTTCGAGAGATATGAGCAAAAACTGGTCGTTTTCGCGTTTTATGGCCGTTTTCATGTGCTATTGCCCACAGTTTTGGGGTTCTAGGGTGATTTACACGACTCGTAACACCAATGACATGTTTGAAAGGTATGACCAAAAACTCAATGTTTTCACGTTTTATGGTCTATTTCATGAGCTATTGCCCACAGTTTTTGCGTTCCAGGGGGATTTGCATGGCCCATAAGAATCGATAGATGTTTGAGAAATATGACCAAAAATTGTTGTTTTCGTGTTTATGGACGTTTTCATGAGCAATTGCCCATAATTTTGGGTTTAATGGAGATTTGCATGTCCAGTAAAACCGGATACATCTTTAAGAGTTATGACCAAAGAGTCATCGTTTTCGCGATTTATGGTCACTTTCATGAGCTATTTCCCATACTTTTGGGATTCTAGGGCGATTTTCATGACTCGTAACACCTGGTACACGTTTGAGAGTTATGAGCAAAAACTCGTCGTTTTCATGTTTATGTCTGTTTTCATCAGCTATTTCCCAAAGTTTTGGGGTTCTAGGGAGATTTACACGACTCGTAACACCCGATACATGTTTGAGAGTTATGACCAAAAACTCGGCGTTTTCACGTTTCATGGCCCACAGTTTTGGGGTTCAATGGATATTTGCGTGGCGAGTAAAAGCGGATACATTTTTGAGAGCCATGGCACAAACCCAGTGTTTTCTTGTTTTATGTCTGTTTTCTTGTGATATTTCCCACCATTTTGGGGTTGAATGGGGATTTTCCTGGCGAGTAAAACCTAATACATGTTTGAGCGTTTTGACCAAAAACTCGTCGCTTTCGCGATTTATGGATGTTTTCATGAGCTATTATCAACCGCTTTGGTTTTGTAGAGCGATTTACATGACTTGTAACACCCGATACACGTTTAGGAATTATGAGCAAAAACTCGTCGTTTTCACGTTTTATGGCCCTTTTCCTGAGCTATTGCCCACAGTTTTGGTGTTCTAGGTCAATTTGCAGGGCCCAACGGACCCGATACATGTTCGAGAGATATGAGCAAAAACTGGTCGTTTTCGCGTTTTATGGCCGTTTTCATGTGCTATTGCCGACAGTTTTGGGGTTCTAGGGTGATTTACACGACTCGTAACACCAATGACATGTTTGAAAGGTATGACCAAAAACTCAATGTTTTCACGTTTTATGGTCTATTTCATGAGCTATTGCCCACAGTTTTGGTGTTCCAGGGGGATTTGCATGGCCCATAAGAACCGATAGATGTTTGAGAAATATGACCAAAAATTGTTGTTTTCGTGTTTATGGACGTTTTCATGAGCAATTGCCCATAATTTTGGGTTCAATGGAGATTTGCATGTCCAGTAAAACCGGATACATCATTAAGAGTTATGACCAAAGAGTCATCGTTTTCGCGATTTATGGTCACTTTCATGAGCTATTTCCCATACTTTTGGGATTCTAGGGCGATTTTCATGACTCGTAACACCTGGTACACGTTTTAGAGTTATGAGCAAAAACTCGTCGTTTTCATGTTTATGTCTGTTTTCATCAGCTATTTCCCAAAGTTTTGGGGTTCTATGGAGATTTACACGACTCGTAACACCCGATACATGTTTGAGAGTTATGACCAAAAACTCGGCGTTTTCACGTTTCATGGCCCACGGTTTTGGGGTTCAATGGAGATTTGCGTAGCGAGTGAAAGCGGATACATTTTTGAGAGCCATGGCAAAAACCCAGTGTTTTCTTGTTTTATGTCTGTTTTCTTGTGATATATCCCACCATTTTGGGGTTGAATGGGGATTTTCCTGGCGAGTAAAACCTAATACATGTTTGAGAGTTTTGACCAAAAACTCGTCGTTTTCGCGATTTATGGATGTTTTCATGAGCTATTATCAACCGCTTTGGTTTTGTAGGGCGATTTACATGACTTGTAACACCCGATACACGTTTAGGAATTATGAGCAAAAACTCGTCGTTTTCATGTTTTATGGCCCTTTTCCTAAGCTATTGCCCACAGTTTTGCTGTTCTAGGTCGATTTGCAGGGCCCAACAGACCCGATACATGTTCGAGAGATATGAGCAAAAACTGGTCGTTTTCGCGTTTTATGGCCGTTTTCATGTGCTATTGCCGACAGTTTTGGGGTTCTAGGGTGATTTACACGACTCGTAACACCAATGACATGTTTGAAAGGTATGACCAAAAACTCAATGTTTTCACGTTTTATGGTCTATTTCATGAGCTATTGCCCACAGTTTTGGTGTTCCACGGGGATTTGCATGGCCCATAAGAACCGATAGATGTTTGAGAAATATGACCAAAAATTGTTGTTTTCGTGTTTATGGACGTTTTCATGAGCAATTGCCCATAATTTTGGGTTCAATGGAGATTTGCATGTCCAGTAAAACCGGATACATCTTTAAGAGTTATGACCAAAGAGTCATCGTTTTCGCGATTTATGGTCACTTTCATGAGCTATTTCCCATACTTTTGGGATTCTAGGGCGATTTTCATGACTCGTAACACCTGGTACACGTTTTAGAGTTATGAGCAAAAACTCGTCGTTTTCATGTTTATGTTTGTTTTCATCAGCTATTTCCCAAAGTTTTGGGGTTCTAGGGAGATTTACACGACTCGTAACAGCCGATACATGTTTGAGAGTTATGACCAAAAACTCGGCGTTTTCACGTTTCATGGCCCACAGTTTTGGGGTTCAATGGAGATTTGCGTAGCGAGTAAAAGCGGATACATTTTTGAGAGCCATGGCAAAAACCCAGTGTTTTCTTGTTTTATGTCTGTTTTCTTGTGATATTTCCCACCATATTGGGGTTGAATGGGGATTTTCCTGGCGAGTAAAACCTAATACATGTTTGAGAGTTTTGACCAAAAACTCGTCGTTTTCGCGATTTATGGATGTTTTCATGAGCTATTATCAACCGCTTTGGTTTTGTAGGGCGATTTACATGACTTGTAACACCCGATACACGTTTAGGAATTATGAGCAAAAACTCGTCGTTTTCATGTTTTATGGCCCTTTTCCCGAGCTATTGCCCATAGTTTTGGTGTTCTAGGTCGATTTGCAGGGCCCAACAGACCCGATACATGTTCGAGAGATATGAGCAAAAACTGGTCGTTTTCGCGTTTTATGGCTGTTTTCATGTGCTATTGCCGACAGTTTTGGGGTACTAGGGTGATTTACACGACTCGTAACACCAATGACATGTTTGAAAGGTATGACCAAAAACTCAATGTTTTCACGTTTAATGGTCTATTTCATGAGCTATTGCCCACAGTTTTGGTGTTCCAGGGGGATTTGCATGGCCCATAAGAACCGATAGATGTTTGAGAAATATGACCAAAAATTGTTGTTTTCGTGTTTATGGACGTTTTCATGAGCAATTGCCCATAATTTTGGGTTCAATGGAGATTTGCATGTCCAGTAAAACTGGATACATCTTTAAGAGTTATGACCAAAGAGTCATCGTTTTCGCGATTTATGGTCACTTTCATGAGCTATTTCCCATACTTTTGGGATTCCGGGGCGATTTTCATGACTCGTAACACCTGGTACACGTTTTAGAGTTATGAGCAAAAACTCGTCGTTTTCAGGTTTATGGTCGTTTTCATCAGCTATTTCCCAAAGTTTTGGGGTTCTAGGGAGATTTACACGACTCGTAACACCCGATACATGTTTGAGAGTTATGACCAAAAACTCGGCGTTTTCACATTTCATGGCCCAGAGTTTTGGGGTTCAATGGAGATTTGCATGGCAAGTAAAACCAGATACATTTTTGAGAGTCGTGACCAAAAACCAAGTGTTTTCTTGTTTTATGTTTTTTTTCTTGTGCTATTTCTCACCATTTTGGGGTTGAATGGGGATTTTCCTAGCGAGTAAAACCTAATACATGTTTGAGAGTTTTGACCAAAAACTCGTCGTTTTCGTGATTTATGGATGTTTTCATGAGCTATTACCAAAAGGTTTGGTTTTCTAGGGCGATTTACATGACTTGTAACACCCGATACACGTTTAGGAGTTGTGAGCAAAAACTCGTCATTTTCATGTTTTATGGCCCTCTTCATGAGCTATTACCCACAGTTTTGGTGTTCCAGGGCGATTTGCAGGGCCCAACAGCCCCAATACATGTTTGAGAGATATGAGGAAAAACTGGTCGTTTTCGCGTTTTATGGCCGTTTTCATGTGCTATTACCCACCGTTTTGGGGTTCTAGGGTGATTTACATGACTCGTAACACCCGATACCTGTTTGAGAGTTATGACCAAAAACTTAATGTTTTCGCGTTTTATGGCCTATTTCATGAGCTATTTCCCACAGTTCTGGTGTTCTAGGGGGATTTGCATGGCCCATAAGAACCAATAGATGACCAAATATTGTTGTTTTCGCGTTTACGGACGTTTTCATGAGCAATTGCTCATAATGTTGGGGTTCAATGGAGATTTGCATGTCAAGTAAAACGGGATACATGTTTAAGAGTTATGACCAAAGAGTCATCGTTTTCGCGATTTATGGTCACTTTCATGAGCTATTTCCCATAGTTTTGGGATTCCAATGCGATTTTCATGACTCGTAACACCTGGTACACGTTTGATAGTTATGAGAAAAAACTCGTCGTTTTCATATTTATGGCCGTTTTCATCAGCTATTTCCCATAGTTTTGGGGTTCCAGGGAGATTTACACAACTTGTAACACCCGATACATGTTTGAGAGTTATGACCAAAATCTCGGTGTTTTCACGTTTCATGGCCCACAGTTTTGGGGTTCATTGGAGATTTGCATGGCGAGTAAAACCGGATACATTTTTGAGAGTCATGTCGAAAAACCCTATGTTTTCTTGTTTTATGCCTGCTTTCTTGTGCTATTTCCCACCATTTTGGGTTGAATGGGGATTTTCCTGGCGAGTAAAACCTAATACATGTTTGAGAGTTTTGACCAGAAAACTCGTTGTTTTCGCGATTTATGGACGATTTCATGAGCTATTACCAACCGTTTTGGTTTTCCAGGGCGATTTACATGACTTGTAACACCCGATACACGTTTTAGAGTTGTGAGCAAAAACTCGGCGTTTTCATGTTTTATGGCCCTTTTCATCAGCTATTGCCCATAGTTTTGGTGTTCCAGGGCGATTTGCAGGGCCCAACAGCCCCAATACATGTTTGAGAGATATGAGGAAAAACTGGTCGTTTTCGCGTTTTATGGCCGTTTTAATGTGCTATTACCCACCGTTTTGGAGTTCTAGGGTGATTTACATGACTCGAAACACCCGATACATGTTTGAGAGTTATGACCAAAAACTCAACGTTTTCGCGTTTTATGGCCTATTTCATGAGCTATTGCCCACAGTTTTGGTGTTCCATGGGGATTTGCATGGCCCATAAGAACCGATAGATGTTTGAGAAATATGACCAAAAATTGTTGTTTTCGCGTTTATGGTCGTTTTCATGAGCAATTGCCCATAATTTTGGGCTTCAATGGAGATTTGCATGTCCAGTAAAACCGGATACATGTTTAAGAGTTATGGCCGTTTTCATCAGCTATTTCCCACAATTTTGGGGTTCCAGGGAGATTTACACAACTCGTAACACCCGATACATGTTTGAGAGTTATGACCAAAAACTCGGAGTTTTCACATTTCATGGCCCACAGTTTTGGGGTTCAATGGAGATTTGCATGGCGAGTAAAACCGGATACATTTTTGAGAGTCATGACCAAAAACCCAGTGTTTTTTTGTTTTATGTCTGCTTTCTTGTGCTATTTCCCACCATTATGGGGTTGAATGGGGATTTTCCTGGCGAGTAAAACCTAATACATGTTTGAGAGTTTTGACCAAAAACTCGTCGTTTTCGCGATTTATGGACATTTTCATGAGCTATTACCAACCGTTTTGGTTTTCCAGGACGATTTACATGACTTGTAACACCCGATACACGTTTTAGAGTTGTGAGCAAAAACTCGTCGTTTTCATGTTTTATGGCCCTTTTCATGAGCTATTGCCCACAGTTTTGGTGTTCTAGGGCGATTTACAGGGCCCAACAACCCCAATACATGTTTAGGAGTTGTGAGCAAAAACTCGTCGTTTTCATGTTTTATGGCCCTTTTCATGAGCTATTGCCCATGTTTTGGGGTTCTAGGGTGATTTACACGACTCGTAACACCCGATACATGTTTGAGAGTTATGATCAATAACTCAACATTTTCGCGTTTTATGGCCTATTTCATGATCTATTGCCCACAGTTTTGGTGTTCCAGGGGGATTTCCATGGCCCATAAGAACCGATAGATGTTTGAGAAATATGACCAAGAATTGTTGTTTTCGCGTTAATGGACGTTTTCATGAGCAATTGCCCATAATTTTGGGGTTCAATGTGGATTTGCGTGTCCAGGAAAATCGGACACATGTTTAAGAGTTATGACCAAAGAGTCATCGTTTTCGCGATTTATGGTCATTTTCATGAGCTATTGCCCATAGTTTTGGGATTCCAGGGCGATTTACATGACTCGTAACACCCGATACACGTTTGAGAGTTATGAGCAAAAACTCGTCTTTTTCATGTTTATGGCCTTTTTCATCAGCTATTTCCCATAGTTTTGGGGTTCCAGGGAGATTTACACAACTCGTAACACCCGTTACATGTTTGAGAGTGATGACCAAAAACTCGGCGTTTTCACGTTTCATGGCCCACAGTTTTGGCGTTCAATGGAGATTTGCATGGCGAGTAAAACCGGATACATTTTTGAGAGTCATGTCCAAAAACCCAGTGTTTTCTTGTTTTATGTCTGCTTTCTTGTGCTATTTCCCACCATTTTGGGGTTGAATGGGGATTTTCCTGGCGAGTAAAACCTAATACATGTTTGAGAGTTTTGACCAAAAACTCGTCGTTTTCGCGATTTATGGACATTTTCATGAGCTATTACCAACCGTTTTGGTTTTCCAGGACGATTTACATGACTTGTAACACCCGATACACGTTTTAGAGTTGTGAGCAAAAACTCGTCGTTTTCATGTTTTATGGCCCTTTTCATGAGCTATTGCCCATAGTTTTGGTGTTCTAGGGCGATTTACAGGGCCCAACAGCCCCAATACATGTTTAGGAGTTGTGAGCAAAAACTCGTCGTTTTCATGTTTTATGGCCCTTTTCATGAGCTATTGCCCACGTTTTGGGGGTTCTAGGGTGATTTACACGACTCGTAACACCCGATACATGTTTGAGAGTTATGATCAATAACTCAACGTTTTCGCGTTTTATGGCCTATTTCATGATCTATTGCCCACAGTTTTGGTGTTCCACGGGGATTTCCATGGCCCATAAGAACCGATAGATGTTTGAGAAATATGACCAAGAATTGTTGTTTTCGCGTTTATGGACGTTTTCATGAGCAATTTCCCATAATTTTGGGGTTCAATGTGGATTT